>JAMAGZ010000094.1:0-60855 GCA_023626575.1 Penicillium sp. PF1803 | reverse complement strand
ATGAGTGAGTATGGATGAGTGAGTATGGATGAGTGAGTATGGATGAGTGAGTATGGATGAGTGAGTATGGATGAGTGAGTATGGATGAGTGTGTGGGTGTGGGAGATGGAAGATAGTGGGTTGTGATATGGGTGGTGGAAGAGATTGGAAGAGAAGGTGGATTGGGTAGGTAGATAAATAGGTAAGTCGGTCTTGAGGAGTTAATACAATGAGTTCGGGAGTTTGTGAGATCATCGTGATGATCGAGTATTCGGACTTGGTTGGATTTATGATAGAAAAGTCCTAGTAGAGGGTGTGTCCGTTGCCAGATACGGTAATCGTGCGGATGCCTGGTATCGAGGAACCATGGATAGAGGCGATGAAGAGATGGGTAACTAGGCTACACTCACATCTTATGATAAGGGTTCGTGTCAGAATTGTAAACTACAGTGAACCATAGGTGGGGAGCTACTGTAGCAAAGAAAGATTTTAATCCATGGTATCATGGCTAGCTTATAGTTTCCGCTTTAGGGTTAGGCTAATAACTAGAACTATTTCGCTTGGGCATTCATTCTTGAATACCAAGGAAATTGCATCGTGAAAATAATGATTCTAATTAAACTACTCCGTAGAGTGTTAAAAGACTATGTACTACTTCCGTTGCCAGTCAAAAGAGGAATAAGTGTTCACACCTCCGCAAAGATAGTCATCTTATATTGGATAGAAAAGAAGTAACAGAGAGTTAGGAATATACTGGAGCTGGTGTTAATCCTAGCATGTTTCTCCGAATTCTGTCCAATTTTGAATATAATACGAGTTTTATTTTAACTGATATCAGCCACACCCATCGACGAGCCACGCACAAGCTGAAAGAAGAAAGAGAATTTGAGATTGGAAGCATCCAGCCCCCAAAGACAGCGTGATGACAACGCAAGAGAATTGCTAGGCCAAAAAAGCTTCATGAGCGATTTTTTGAGCCTATGGTCATATGTGGAGTCTCCCAACACAGCGTCGTAGCTGAAAATCACATTTGTACCTTTGTCCCTGTACCTTTTGCCTCGGCTGGCCGTCACAATTAAGTCAAACCGCCCATGAGCAATTGGAAGACTTTGCTCCGTCCGGCTGAGACATCGGGCGTGATGTCATACAGGTAAATGCGTTGACCATTGAACACTCGAGTATTATTATGGAGTTAACGGAGAGGGTCCGTAGAGGCTGGCAGGGTTTGAGAATTTAGGGGCAAGGCTGTGAAGTCCGAATTTCCTGCATCGTCGAGAACTTCCGCATGTCGAAGACGAAGAAAGAATGAAAGAACTGAGAAGCGATTTGTCTGTGACTATGAGTTGATGAATCAAGTAACGTCTGACCTGTCAAACCTGTCATGTTAACCCTGCACAACGGATATTTCTTCATAGAATACCACCCGCTTGGGCCGTTGAATGACAATGTGTCTGTCGATCCAATCTCCCTAGCGTTGACCCTTGTAGGAAGTTGTCATGTCAATCACTTTCAAGCCCAGGATCTGCCCCTGAAATAATAGTGTTAAAAGTCTCCGCGGGCTGCTGATCACCACTCCAAATCGACATTTGAGAGTTTTCCCAACCGTATTCCCCACAACGTGCGAGGATCCGAGCGCTAGTGTTCGTCAACTTCAAAGTCTGTTGAGTGCGAAAGTACGATAACCCATGGCATGGGCGTTTTTCGGGCTGGCCTAGCCGAAGACTGCGGTAAATTCCCGCAATGGAGCTGGTACTTTGGTCTCGATGCTTGTTACTGACAGCACTGACTGTTGCTCTCGGGTGGCCCTCTTTTTTCCCTGCAGCTAAAGGGCGACCGGAGTTATTCGGTAGGTTTGGGCTCAGGTTAGTCCTAAACCCTTGTCGCAGTGGACGAACGAGTCTGGCCGGCCCAGCTGCTCCACTGTGATGTTTATATAGAGCTCTGGCCCTTTGCAGCCGGTCTGGGTCTTTTCTGGAGGTTTTTGGAGATGTCGTGTCGCGAACGAGAATGGCTGCCATCAGGAATCTCCTTCTCACTGCGAGTGTCACGTCAGTTGCCGTTGCCAATAGCGGTGATAACTTGAAGTCGTGCCTCAAGTATGCGCTGCCAGGTATTGGCAGTGTCGCTTTCCCTGGTGATCTCTTTTATCAGGCCGTAGATGTGAATCGCTATAATCTCAACATCCCCGTCACTCCAGCTGCCGTCACGTTTCCGACTTCGTCACAACAGGTCGCTGCGGTCGTCAAATGTGCCGCCGATAATGGTTATCCCGTCCAAGCGAAGAGTGGTGGGCATAGCTATGGCAATTATGGTGTGTGATCCGTCAAAAGATCGTGATCAAGTTGATAATACTTCCAAGCGTAATGGGACTAATATATTTGGGATGATCATAGGCCTGGGTGGAACCGATGGAGCCGTCGTCGTTGATTTGAAGCACCTCCAACAATTCTCAATGGATAGTACGACCTGGGTTGCAACGATTGGGTCCGGCACTTTGCTAGGAGATGTGACACAGCGTCTTCACGATGCTGGAGGACGAGCCATGTCGCACGGAACTTGCCCACAGGTTGGCTCTGGTGGACATTTTACCATTGGTGGCCTTGGCCCAACGTCTCGACAATTCGGTGCCGCATTGGACCACATCGTGGAAGCAGAAGTTGTGCTAGCCAATTCGAGCATAGTCACTGCCTCAGACACGCAAAACCAGGATATCTTCTTCGCTATCAAGGGTGCGGCGTCAGGATTTGGCATAGTCACCGAGTTCAAGGTTCGCACCGAGCCCGAGCCTGGCACGGCTGTCAAGTACGAGTATACCCTTAAGGTTGGAAGCACCGAAGAGCGAGCGAGTCTTTTCAAAAAATGGCAAGCCTATGTGTCTAACCCCAACTTGACACGAAAATTGGCTTCCACACTCACTCTGCTCGAGGACAGCATGGTCATCACGGGTACTTTCTTCGGCACGGATGAGGAATATAACGCACTGGACATAGGAAGTCAATGGCCTGGTGTGAATGGAAGTGCTATCGTCTTCCAGGACTGGCTCGGTCTTGTCGGTAACTGGGAAGAAGAGGCTGCCTTGCAGCTTGGAGGAGGCGTTCCCTCGAACTTCTACTCCAAGTCCACGGCTTGGACGCCTAGCAATCTAATGGACTCCGACACGATTGACAAGATGTTTGAATATATCGATATTGCAGACAAGGGGACTTTGGCTTGGTTCATCTTATTCGATTTCCAAGGCGGTTACACGAATGATATCCCAACAGATGCGACCGCGTATGCGCACCGTGACGTCCTGATCTGGTTGCAATCATACAGCATCAACTTGCTGGGTTCTGTCACACGAACCCAGATCAACTTTCTGGACCAGGTCAACACACTTGTCACCAATGATAAAGCTCCATATTCAGCTTATCCGGGCTATGTCGACCCTCTTATGGCAAATGGCCCCGAGGCATACTGGGGTTCCAACCTTGCTCGACTGCAGCAGATTAAAGAGGAAATTGATCCTAAGAATGTGTTCCGGAACCCGCAGAGTCCGTCTCCTGCTTGAAAAATTGGACAATGTGTTGCATGGAGTCTTGAGGGTGTAAATATCCACACGCATATAATCCATAACGTGTATAATTCATGGTGAACTCATCGAGTCGATTATGGCTGTGTAAGATCTCCACAGTACCATCACCTCCTAGCAACTACCACGACTCCCCTGACAATACCACTTTTAGCCCACCAGCCGAATACAGTCTTTGCCCCACGATACTTGCCCAATTTGATCCCATATGGCTGTCCTTCTCTTATCCTTCGCCCCATAAAGTCCGTTATGCCAGGAAAGACATGTCGAGAGATATCCTTGATCTCAATTCGAGAAGGATCATAGCCGGCCGTTACCAACAGACGCACATACTCCTCTCGAGTGAGGAAATTCGTGAACGGCGAGCCGGTCGCCCAGCACACTAGCCACATTTTGAGACGTTGCCACCAGGACGTATTATCCGCGAGGAGGAGATCAAAGGCCATGAAGGATGCATGAAGGGTATTATGTGCATAATGAAGGATGGGAAGACGCGAGGGTTTGAAGTGATACATCGTATCAAGAGCTAGAAGCCATGTCGATGTATCTGGGTCAAGCGAGGTATCAACCAAGTTGGAAATGGAATTTTGCAGTTCTCCATTCCAACTCGAGGGATCGGCTCCATCGGTGCAGAACACATCCGCGGTACAGATATCTCCATTGTGATTTCGCTCCTGGTGCAAGCGGATGCGCTGCTGGGCAAACTGTGCCTGTGAAGGCTGTATGGTAATGCCTATGTATGTATCGACAAGAGGCTTAGACGACTCGTTCCCATTACCCTGTCGTCGTAAGGCTGGCTTGGAGGCCTCGGCAGAAGAGCTGAACCCAGTTTGAGATGTCACAGTGGTAGTAGAAGAAAATGCGTCTTTTTTCAGTGATGAAATATGGACCGATTGGTCACCACACCCGCAGCCGACATCCAAGATTCGCACAGAATGACCCCTGTCAGTAGTGAGACCGGCTTGCAAAACCTGGTCGAGTAGAGCTTGACAAGCGTCTGGAAAGTGTTGAGTATCCTGGAAATGTCAATAAAAAGCCAAGATTATCTTGAAAAGGTGTGGCTTACCTTCCAGTATCCCATGTTCATCCACATGGTTGGAGGCGGCAGCTGCACATTGAGCACTGCATGATCAAGCCCGTATACCTTACTCTCTAGGGCCTTCTTGAGGAGTCCTAGCATTTTTGCTATTGACCAGACTGTATTAAATTCCACAAGGGGATCAATAAAGCCGGTCAAAGCCAGGACCGCGCGATAACCGATGACGTTTCTGGGAAGTTGCCGTGAGGATGAATGGATTGTTGGGGCGCGCGAGGGGAGGTTAGCGGGCAGGACCCGCCAATGCCAAGCCCACCTACCTTGATCTCTGGAATTAAGGTTATTCGTTACGAAACAATCTGCTTTTTCTGTTTGATGCATAAAGTAGACAGAGAATTCTCTAGGACAGAAGTTCTAGGAAGGATAATCAGGTACGTTAAGGTTAACGTTCATCCCGCCGCTTGCGTGGGTACCTGTGTACCTACCGTGAAAGGTCGTTCTCCACGGCAATATATTTCTGCTCCCACCACTAACTTCAACGTAAAACCACATTATGCATGCGGGATTAACATGGAATCTTCCCCGTTTCCTTGCCAAAGAACTCAAGAGGCTACCATGGATTTTGCATGAATACTCGGGCTAGTGATTATTAAGGCGAGTGGACTACATCATCTCACACACTGCATTTGTTGCTCGGTGCAGGGCATCACTTTGGCTGTAGTATAGGCCGGATTCCCGAGTCTCCGACCTTTGTGTTGCTCGATATTATAGCTATGACGGTGAATTCTCTGAATAATTACCTATCTACATATCAACCGAACGGAACGTACAAAGTCGTTCGTGGGAGGATAGTAGCTACAGGTACTTCAACTTCATATTCCAGGTAGGCCGAGCCTACCCTTCCCAGTAGACAAATTTGGTCAGGCCACCGGTAGCCGTTTCCCACAAGTACCTGTCAGCTAAACTAAGTAAAAGGACTGGGCAGATAGGTTGAAGCTCGAAGGCCTGAGATATCTCTTATTTCGCTGGTGTGATATGAAGATTCATAACTCACGAATGTTGCCGCCACCGAAGCTATTAAGCGCACTGTCTGGTGTCGAGCACATATGTGATACCCAAATCTTCAGTTCTCTAGTTTTTGAAGTGGCACAACATTAGGTAGCTAGCTCTTGCTACTGTGACGTGAGGGCAAGGTAGCATACTCGGCAAAAGAGACACCCCCTGCAACGTATTCTGTAAACAAGTTCTCCACAAGATTCTAAAAACTAATTATCGACAATGATCCCAATGAGCCAGTTTGTATTACACAAATCCTAACTCTTCCATCCTCCTTGACCACACTACCGTGTTATGATTTGGTAGTTGTGTAACCGCGAAGCAGGAACCCAACAATGTAGAAGCCCGTTGTGTGCTCAATTTGGTAGGTAAAGCTCATCGAGTTGCCCCACCAAATAAGCTATGCTTGCTAAAAGGTAATTGATAAAACCTTAAACTAGCTTCCTCGAGCCTGTTCCACGGCAAGCTCGGACACATGCAGGAGCGTCCTACCCCGAGAGAGAGCAGCGGGAGCTAGAACGAACTACTTGATTTTATACATCGTCATGTGGAACTGGAATCACGCCGCCTAGATACTACACATAAGACTGGCGATTCTCTTGCCAATAAGCCATCTTTTGGGGTCGTTCAAAGTTTATGATCTAGTCAATATTGACGAGGATTGCTCATTTAGAAGCTTTGTAGCATCATATTTTACCAAGACTTTCCCAACATGGTCAGGATATTACTAGTTCATTTTCTTTCTCTCGGTAAGAAAAGCTCAGATTCCGAAATATAGGAGTATCCCTTCGCTCAACTTTAACTTTATGGCGGGGTCCTGACATGATATTAGCGCTTGGGATCTCTTCGTTTAGCCATGTGCAGGCAAGGCTCCAAACCTCGTCATCGAGAATCAGCGTGACTGTGACAGCATCTAGCGCGCTCTCATCATCTACTTCTGGCCTTGAACAGGGCCAGTTTTGCGCACCTTGGTTCCCATTTCCTGTGAGTTTGACTATTAATTTATCAGCATCCCAATCCATTGCTGTGCATGTGCTCAATGAAATATGCCATAGTGCCCGTCAAGTGAAACATGTTGCAATAGTTTCTGCGCGAACTTGCTATCCAATCCACAAAACTGTGGAACTTGTTCTCACTCTGTAAGTCAAGGATAATCTCTCCGTCATTTAAGGATCATCAACTACTGATAACTATATCTAGTGCCCTGGACAAATTCCTGGATGCTGCTCAGGGGCCTGTGTCGACTTCGGCCAGGACGAGCAGCACTGCGGAACGTGTACAACAATCGTAGGCTTCCCTAATACTATCTATGATATCATTCAGCACTTGGAGGCTAATAGGGAGTAGTGCGCTGCGCCTAATACAATCTGTTGCAGTGGTAAATGTACCGACTTGAGCACGGACAAATTCAACTGCGGTGCCTGCACTAGCATTGGCCTTGGAAATGGCACTAGCACAGTTTGCATGGGTATTGTTCCTCAATGCTGCTCTGGAGAGTGCACCGATATTGCTTTAGATGTTAATCACTGTGGAAGTTGCAGCACAAAGGCGAGTATTTTGTGCCAAAAGAGTGCTCGGTTTTGCTCATATCCCTTCTCCTTAGTGTACTGGAATTCAGCCAGCCTGTTGTATGGGAACTTGTCACGATCTCGCGATTGACATCAATCATTGTGGCACTTGTCTCACTTTTCCTTGTACAGGAGTCACCCCAGCATGCTGCTCTGGGCAGTGTGCTGACCTAAGTGGCAGTGCTTCACATTGTGGAACCTGTAACACAGCAGTAAGTTCCGCTTCCCTCACGATATGCTCTGGATCTTAATTATACTAAAGATATGGGCAGTGCACGGCACCGAAAAACACTTGCTGTCTCGGCATTTGTACCGACACGTCTTCTGATTTACTCCATTGCGGAGGCTGCCCAGGATCTGCCTGTACAGGAGGCAGCGCAGCGTGCTGCAGCGGGACGTGTACCAATCTAGGTACTGACCCGAAGAACTGTGGATCGTGTGCAAAGGCCGTGAGTCTCCCCTCTCTCCCCTCTCTCCCCTCTCCCATTACTTCACCAATGTAATTGTACTAACACTTCCTAGTGTACCGCAGCAAACCCCGCCTGTTGTGGCGGAGGATGTGTGAATATCGCTACAGACTCAAAAAACTGTGGCTCTTGCGGAAACAAAGTGAGCACCCAATCTACCTGACCATTTCATCGATATTTAACTAACAATGATTAGTGCCCTTCGGCAACCCCGACATGTTGTGGTGGAACATGTGTAAACCTCAATATTAGTCCAACCAATTGTGGAAAGTGTGGCCAGAATGTAGGTCTCATATCCTCTCTCGACTGTTATCTGCAAGCCCCCGTCTTCCCCGTCGCCCTCGAAGGAGATTATTTCCTTTGTTTCCTTTTATGCCTTTGACTAGATGTTATTTTCTTCGTCGCTTCCTATCTCAAGATTTTCGGTACTCTTCACTCTATAGGTAAGCCATCACTAACCAGAATTGATAGTGTTCCGGAGATTGCTTCAATGCGGTATGCAATTGTCAAGCTCCAAACCTTTTATGTGCTGCGACTGGAGACTGCGTAAGTCCTCCGTCCTTGACAAATCCTTGGAATGGTATTGACACTTGTCGTAGTGCCCGGCCGATCACACATGTATCAACGGTGGTCTTAGCCCAGGATGCTGCAACACGCCTGAGCTCTGTCCGGCTGCATCTCAGCCCGGCGGTCCTGTTGTTTGCGTAAGTGCCGATTCTTCTACATTCTGGACAATAAACCTGTACCGGAAGCTGTTAATTGCTGACCTTGGTCTTACAGTGCCCGCACCCTTGTAATCCAGTCACGCATCTATGTACGGGCGTCTAAACTGAGTGGTATCGGAACCTGTGGAATCGGCCAATTAGTTGAACAATGTTAAAGCTCAGGTATCCGGCAAATGATAGTTCCCGTGTTTGCTGAAATGGATTGCTCAGATTTATTTCGTAAATGCCATTATTATGTAGCGTTATATTATCATACAATGGCCCCTACTCCCAAGCCCAACAAAGCCCAAGGGAGCCATAATCAACTCCAGAGGGTGTCAGAAAAGCCACCCGAGACATGAATCAATTATGACGAGGTATCGTCCCAAGGCACTGCCACACCGAGATCTGTAGCAACTCTCATGGCAGAAACGATACAGCCTTCAAGTAGGACCAAGCCATCCCAGCACCACCCACCTGCCAAGTAGACACCGTTGTCTCCGTTCCGCCACGAATTCACCGCAGAAGTCGACTCTGACGATTTGTTCTGTTCACCGCGGTCTTGGAAGATCGAGTTGACGAGGAGACGGCTGAGCGGGCTTCGCAAGACACGAATAAAGCTTGCAGACCGAATAATCTTTGATTTGTCCAGCGGGAAAAGAGGGTTTGTCGTGACCAGAATAGAATTCGATTGCTCATGGACGGCTTCAGTAATAGTGCCGTTTGAAAGCAAATGAATACGTTGAGTGCCAAGATTGTAAGAGCCTCGCAATTCCTTGCCACATTTGATCGAGTTTGGATTTGCTGTCGCACTCAACATCGGTCGAATAGTCGACTCATCCGTATGTGCGACCGTCTCAACGGTGGTCGTCGGAATGGTGGATAGCTGTGAATTCACAGCAGAGAACACTGACGCAGCGACATCGGGTGAAACGGCCAAAACAACCAGGTCAAATTGCTCCGAGGAGTGTTTCCCGTCCTCGGTCCAGTACTTAAGCTGGACTCCATTCTCTTGCGGGATCACATGCGTCAAATTCACACCAAGACGCAATTCAACGCCTTCCAGAAGCTTCGGCTGAACACACTGGACACCCGCGCTCACCACAAAGTGCTGCTGGCGATGCGTACGGCGCTTATATTCTAGAACGTCCGAGGCGGGGAAATTCAACAGCTCCTGATGCGAACAGGTACAGACACTCGAGATCAGAGGAAGAAGGTAGTTGGCCACGTAGTGCTGTGGTATCCAGATACGCCGTAGATAATGGTCAAATGACTCGCTCAGTTGGCCAGTCTGGAGGTTCTCGGCATAGGGGGAGATATAGAAGCAGCAGAAGGTGAACCACAGGTAGCACAGAACTGTATACACAGCTTCCACGCACCAATGGATTAGGTCTGATGTGCGTGGAATCGGGGGGATTTGGTGGAAATTCGAAGCATAAACCATCTGCGGACCTGGAATGCAAGAGGTGGTCGAGGAAGATTGCTGTCGTTTCGGCAATTTCGTGAAGCTGAAGAGAAATGGTTGCTCGTGGTACTTGACTCCCAAGTAATCATACATTCGGACCAAATTCCGATAAAAGCCGCCAGCAAAGGCGCGCATAGGCACATCCGCCCATACAGATGGACCGTTGGGGTCTTGCGATGGGATCTGAACTGATTCCGCGCTCAGCGATATTTGGTCTCTCTGTTTAGCCGGTCAGCATCGCGTCTTCATTCCTGGCACCGCATAGCACTTAGAGTTCCGCGACATGAAGTCGCAAAATGAACCGACCTTCTCGATCAAAGTAACCTGATACCGCTTCTGAGGGTCCTGGTGCAACAAATGGGCAGTGGCTAGACCAGCCATGCCCGTGCCCACGATCGCGACCGTCTTTGTGTGTGACGGATGGGTTTTCTCCATACTGGCGACTCTTCCAGATCCACCGACGGGAGCCTTGAGAACTTGAAGCTTGAAAATTTATTGACGGGCGCTAAAGATGAGACATGAAGCCCCTCTCAACGCTTATCCAGGCCGACGGGGAAAAGGAGGTGAAAAACAAATGTGGGCGGTATGGCACACTCAAGCGCAAGAAAACTGGGTTTGCGGGTTGCGGGTACAAAGCCCAAATCCCTTGGCTGTTGGGGGCACAGCACATGGGTAGGTTACCAACTGGGACCGGCTACTTAGCATTAGTAGTTTGTTCCAGGTTCCAGCCCAATCGCGATCGATCGGCGACATCACGCATCACCCACGTCACTAGCCACTTTAATCATTTTCCATGGCGATCGCATAGACCCTGTTGAATTTCCAGTTTCTTACTTTGTATATCAAGCTTGTTAGCCATTTCTATTGCTATGTTGGCCGGATTTCAAAGGTCCCTGCATCTGCGTACTCACCGCTAGCAAGCTTGCTGAATCGCTCAGGGACCCTCGTTAATTTAGGTTAATTAGGTTATGCACCGGATGAGTCATGTTTCATTTTATGCCCGTGTGCACTGCACAATGACATCGTTAAAGACAATCTTAATTCCCTGGCCAACTTTCTTGCTTCAAAAGCCTAGACTAGCTAGGCCATAATTGCATCTATTCAAAAACTTCAATAATCATTTCCCGCGTTGTCTATTACAGTACTATTGCTCTCAGCGTATCCGACATGGCCACCACGCAGGCCATAAGCTTACAATGCAGGTTCCGAGGTTCGAGGCGTGTGCCTGTCGTATACCTTCGACCAATCAGCGGATTCATAGTAAGCCGGTGGAACTACCAAATCGATCCATGTAGTCCGTTGATCTAGATGCTGGCCCATTTGTCATGCCATCGATCGGTTTCTTCGGATAAAAAAACAGAACATGAGATCCGAGGCGAGAACGAAGTCGTAATTAGAAAAGTACCTGAGAACCAGAACGCGTACGGTGGAGATAAAGAGAGAAAAAGAGGCAATTAGCCATGTCAACTTTTCAACTTTCATTGTAGCCAGGAGACAATTATTGCATCATCAGCAACCTCCTCAAACAAGCTATGCTGCTTCTTCCAAGCTGCGATCATCTTGCAGATGCCAAAACGTCAACGCGCCGTCTTTCTCGATTCTCCAGAGGGCTCAAGAGCAACACCCATACCCTAGGCAGCAAGTATTCACCCGATTAGTAAAGGTAATTGAGCAAGCTAGACTTCAAATTATTTTCGTCCAGCTTCTTCTTAGACTTCGCAATGATCTCGTCGCAAATCCTAAGGAAGCAATCATGGGTAAAAGTCCTCTCAGGATCGATCTTATCCTCCAGCATGTTGATTGTCATAGGCATCTCGTCTTGTAGGTCAAGGAACATCAACTTGATCGCAACGTAGGCGTGGATGGAAATGGCCTGATCTCGTAGTTTAATTATCGCTTTTCTCCATTCCTCGATGTACTCCTCTACGGAGTCAAATCTCTCTTGACGAATTGCACGAATGGCGATCGCAGCATTGGATCTCGCAGACTCCTCGCCTACCATGAATGCTTTGCCGATGAGAGTGTAGAGATCGTCTGCGTAGCGCGGAAGCCGGTCTTCCAAGTCAAGTTCCGTTTCGGTACGTCTGCCAAATTGTTCAACATCCTCGATCACGTCAGGATGTAACTGGTTTAACAACCAGCACCTGACGACCCGTAGACCAAGATATCCAGCGTTCATAGTTGGGATCATTCTCAGATGGGTGTGAGAAATTGTCATTGATGACTTCCTCTAGCTTCAATTGTATAAGCGCGCTCTGAACACTTCTTTTCCACGACCAAATATTTATCCTCTTGCCCTTTTCTAGCTTTTCGATACTTGGAAGCGAGACTTGATTGACCTCGGGAAGTTTCGTGGCTTGGGTCCTCGGAAAGATGACATGCTGTTTGCCGTTAGGACCTTGATGATCGATCATCCTGATGAGCTGTTTTCCCACTGTTTCTGCAGTGGAGGGATGCTTTAGTAGGTCTTAAGTCAGTCTTTGCCTGTTTGGAAGTTTAGATCGGAACACAGGAAGAGCACCTGGCACTATTGCGAGTTGAAGAATGCGAGTAATGACGGTCTCAGACTTTGCAGGTTGGTCTCAGTGTTTATTTCAAATGGATGTAAAAGAAAAGGAAATTTTCTATCAACGCGAGAGTGGAATACAACCAATATAATATTTGGATCATTAAATCGTCAGAGAAGGCCTAAAGCAGAATGGTAGAAAATCATACTTTTCCGTTCCAAGGTACATCAACCATGCCGTCACTCAGGGCCTGTGAAAACAACTTCACGAAGGATGATTGTAAGTGACCGACACTTCCGTTGTCAAGTTGATAGTCTCGTCTTTTTTTGGAGAAAGTGGTGCCAAGATAGCAGTTTGACTTCCTCTTTCATGAATACTTGAATGCCCGATGTCGGTACGGGTTTCGCCTTGTGAGTTATCGAAGACTTTGCGATTTGGCGCCGGAGGATAAGATATCATGTTATAATTATTGTTGATGGAAGACCCTGGGAAGACTCTGGCAAGCAGAGGCTTCAGGGTAGCGATAGAGGCTGCAGTGATAGCCAGTCCATCTTCGACAGCTGCCCAGTAGAGCAGCGGAGCGAGTTCCCCTGGTGGAAAGATCAGATAAGGTATTGCCAAGATATGACCCGACGAACGACTTACAAGTAAAGTCTGCCTTCTCAGACAGTGTCACTAAGTATGTTGTCTTGACAATTGAGGCCGCGCCGGCGCTTCAAAGATACAAAGTCAGTTGGAGCGCAAGATACATAGCTAGATGCCGAATTTTAGACTCACAACACGCCCAGGCTCATTGCGAAAGCAATACCAATCTTCTCCTTCTTCTTCATTTGAAGATTCCAAACAAGTGTCCAGGGAAGCAGAGCTAGCACAAAATCTTG
Source organism: Penicillium sp. PF1803 (assembly GCA_023626575.1). Taxonomy (NCBI): domain Eukaryota; kingdom Fungi; phylum Ascomycota; class Eurotiomycetes; order Eurotiales; family Aspergillaceae; genus Penicillium; species Penicillium sp. PF1803. Next base: position 47,621 of record JAMAGZ010000094.1, on the reverse strand, counting down.
CGCGCCGGAATAAGCTATAAGCGAAAACAAGCCAAATATTAGCAAGCCAAATAGTGAAGATAGAAGAATCTCGGCGCAACATACCACCCACGAACAGAGAGAAATGTGTGAAAACATCTGTGGGCCAGCATTCTGATGGAATGGCGGTGTTCCAGAGGTGCCTGGGATCCTTGCATTGGACAAAGATGAACAAGGCTGCTAAGACGTTGACCAAGTTCATGGTGACAATCACAAACCAGAGCACGATGATCATCCATCTGTGTACAACGATGCGGAGAAGAGTTACCGCAAATGAAGTTTTACCCAACGTGCAGGCCATGATGGCCAAAGCTTCACCAATATCACATAGTAGCGCTACATCGATGACATGATTTGGGTTTTCCTCGAGGACGACGGTAAGATGCCTCCCAAGGCCTATTGTGGCGGCAACATGACAAACAGCAGCATAAGCGATCAAGCAGCCCTATTAGAATAACACCATGAGTCCCTCGAGGCCATGAGCCTAAACGTAGTAGAGGGCAAAGGAAAACTCACCGTTGCGACAATGATAATGAAATCATCCCAACCAAAAACCCGCTTCAAAACAACTCGAACGTATAATCGCATCAGGACAAACAGCAAAGGTACAATAGCCATTGTCCACATCACGCCCTGCAGAAGTGGAGCCCTGCTCGCGTGTATGTAGGCTTCTGACTCCATCTTAGGCGGACCCTGAATTCCACAGTCACAGTCTCAGAATGGACCTGCGAAAAGCCAGACGCCTCAGAAGCAGCGGCCAGGCTACTGGCCGTGGGAGCCATAAGACATTTAAACATCCCCCGTCACCACTGGGCTGGTAGCTGCCTACTCGACCTAACGGCTTTGAGAATAAAACACACAGGGGTATTTTTTTTTTGCTTCTGAATCCTGATGGGTCATTTTGCAGGTTCTGTGGAGATTTCTTTTTCGTGTCAAGCAGGGGCCGACATCCGGAGAAGATATCCGATTATGCATGAGCGGTTCGAATTTTGAACATTAGTATCGAGAGACCGGGGAACCAACCTGATCAGCTATGTATTCTTGAGCTGTCTCTCGTCTGCAAGATCTTTGGAGGGTCAATTTCAATTGTCTTCCTACGTGGCCCAACCTTTTCTCATAATTTGAATGATTCTGAAGTTTTGTCCACATTCAACACCTCTAGAACGCCACTCCAGGGTCAATCACACTTACCAGTTTCGAGCAATAAATAACAATGTCATGTATTATGTTATTTAGTGGCTGGAATCCTTCAACTCCGCCTGTGGGTCTATCCTCGTCACTGGGATCCGACTCGACTCTGGTTCGAAGCGCCTTCCCGCACTTGGGAGTTCTTGACTAACAAGCCATTCTACCTCCGTTTTCCATTTGCCTACGAAGCTCAGTCTCGATGGGCAAGGCTTTTTCTTCGGCCATTCCCCGACGCTACGTTCTGTAGAGCCCATAAAGGATTCGTCGTAAGCGACATCTGGAGGCACTAGGGCCCACGCTGCTGTCAAGATAAATGCGCCTAAGGCCTATTTGGGCAGTTCGTCCCTAAATTGGCCAGTCAATGCGGCCGTAAATGCAATTCCGGACTCCACAACCCGCCCGTCTACCGCGCCATCACCAAGCTAAGCTATCGTCGTGGACGACTAGTGGCGTGTCTCAAACACCGGAAAACACAATGACCACAATGCTGGGGCGGCCTTCCGCAAAGACCTACTGTGTTATGAATCCCCGGAGTCTGCGATTATTATTATTGGGTAGATCGGTTGTTGTCTTCAATTCCCTGAACGCTAAGGTCTAGGGGGCTAGAAGGTCCGGCACTTCAAAATCAGCTGCCATTGTTGACCATGTGTTCTTGCAATCCCAAAAGTTTCAGCAGTCTTGCTTTCTCCAGCAGTGACTTGCTTTTCTCTCAGTGCTTACCCCGTACCTTTGCCTGACCTACCTGGCTCAGTGCAACCCGAAACAATGGCTGTCATGTCTTCGCTTGCCACCAACGTGTGGGCCCAAGCTTTTGCCGCGCTTGGCCTGCTGCTCTTGACAAAGCTTGCCTGGGATATTCTCTTTTCGCCCTTGAGGGCCATTCCTGGCCCAATTCTAGCCAAGATCACCAATGCCTGGCGGGCTCTTCACACGCATGGTGGCCGTGTCGATTTGAAACATCTTGAACTCCACCGCAAGTATGGAACTGCAGTTGCAATTGGCCCTAACTGCGTGAGCATTTCTGATCCGAGCCTTATTCGGACGATCTACTCCACACGTAATCCATGGAAGAAGGTAGGGTTCCGGCCCGCGTTCCGTTTACCACAGGGTGCCATTGCTGATAGCGAATATGAATAGAGTGATATGTACCGACCTAACGATGTGCTCATTGAGGGCCATCGTCTTAGTAACCTGTTTAACTCACAGGATGAGGAGTGGCATAATCGGAATATTCGGCCTATTCGCGGTCTTTGGAGTATGACCAAGGTTCTTGAATATGAGCCTCTTATTGACGAGACTATCACCAAATTCGTGGACAAGCTTGCCCAGAAGTTTGTTGATGGCAAGAACGCTGGTACTGTCTGTCCAGCTGACGAATGGATTGGATACTGTAAGCACTCAAGTCTCTGTATCTTTGGCTAGGCCTAGAATCTTTACTAACATACATGTCAGTCGCCTGGGATGTCACTGCAAACTTCAGCTTCGGCCGCCACTATGGCTTCATTGATCAAGAGAAGGATGTGGACAATCTTATCACCGACTCTACTGCTGGTTTGATCTACTTTGCTCCGGTAATGAGGCCCGACCAGTCTATAACCAACTTGAATATTTTAATGCTAAACCCAATTACTTAGGTCTCCCAAATCCCCTGGATCGATAACTTGCTTGACAAGAACCCAATCAAGCGAATCGGACCTAAGCCCACTCTTACCGGTGTTCTCTATGCTTTTAAGGTCGTTGCTGAGTATCAAGCCCAGCTCGCCGACAAGAAGGTCGCCGCCGGCTCAGTGGACCACACCTTGGACAAATACGTTCAACTCAAGGAGACTTACCCCGACATGGTCAACGACCAGCAGATCGTGAACTGGCTGATGCTGAGCATCCTAGCTGGTGGCGATACCAGCTCTGCCACAATGCGTGCCATCGTGTACTATCTGGCCAAGTCCCCCTCGGCATCATCGAAGCTCGCTGCTGAACTGCAAGCTGCCTCTCTCCCCACCCCGGCGCCTTGGAAATCGATCCGAGACCTGCCTTATCTGGATGCAGTTATCCGCGAATCGATGCGTGTGAATCCCGGCATTGCAATGATCTTTGAGCGTGTTGTCCCAGAGGGTGGATTCACCTTGCCTGATGGACGCTATATCCCCGCTGGTACTAAGGTTGGATGTAACCCCTTCGTGACCAACCGGGACAGTGGTGTCTTTGGAGAAGATGCGGATGATTTCAACCCCGACCGCTGGCTCCAGGGTAAGAATGAAAGCGCTGAGCAATTCGAGGCTCGTTCGCGGCGCATGAAGGATACCGTTGACTTTGTCTTCGGTGGAGGTGGTCGTATCTGCATGGGTCGTTATTTGGCCATGCTGGAGATAAAGAAGCTGATTGCGACGCTTTACAGTCTGTTTGACGTGAGTATTCCCTGGCCGTAGATATTGAATCATCCAATACTAACCAAATGAACAGATCCAACTAGTCGACCCGAAGCACGAGTGGAAGTATCGCGATGCGTGGTTTGTTTACCAGTACGATATGCCCATGGTTATCAAGCGTCGTGGATAGACATCCATACTACCCTGCGCATGGTCAATCCAGGAGAACAAGCGTGCCGAAGAAGAGTGATAATTATGTTTTGACTGTTATGAATACACGAGGCCAATTTGCAGAAGAATGTATGTAGCTGAAGTAGAAAGAGAAGACCCCCAGACATACCGCAAAGGGTATCAAAGTTCCTGTCCTGAATGAAAAGTGGAAGAAAAAAAAGCAACGCCCGAAGCTTGAACACCACAATCCAATCCACCTCCTGCCCAATCCCATGCGTCAATCATTAAGGGAAAAAAAGGTATCTTCCTCCGCAGTATGTTTGCCCCTCGACAGTGTTCTTGCGTCAAGTCATTCGAGTTTGTGGTGTTCGTTCCGAGAATGACAAAAAAACAAAACAGTTGTCATCCAGTAGTATCAGGTTTCATGTGGCTTTTCATGGAAGGACACATCTGGTTTGGACGCCGAATTCTCATCCATTGCGTCGCTGGTCTTCCCCTCGTGGCCCTCGTCAGTGATTTCGCCCCAGCCGGAGCTCCTGCGGCTGACACGGCCAGAGGCCATGGCAAGCGGGCTACCCACGCCTCCGGTGATGCTAGCAGCTGTGCTATCATTTCGAGTATGTGACGGTGCACCACTGCGAATGCTTGTTCCATCACCTCCAGCTTGGCTCTGCTTTGCGGGGTGGAAACTGCCTCGTTCGCCACCGTTGGCCAAAGGCGTCGTGCCAGACGAGGAATACACACTGATGCGCTCAGCGCTTGCAAGTCCAACAATGCTCGGTCGGGCAAGCACCCCCTGGGCGTTGAATGCTGAAGTGTTTGACGGCTCAACCACACTGCCGCTGAGCAGACTCAGTGGCAAGCTCTCACGGCTTCCACCAAAGACCGATGAGGGCGCCAAAGCACGCACAGAGGCATTGGTGTCCAAGGAGTTCCGGCGACGACGCTTAGAAGAGCTCGCCAGTGTAAGGATAGAGGCGTTGTCGTTCAGGGCATTGTTTGCGGTGGCAGTGCTGTAGGTCATCGACTGGCTGTGGGGGATGAGGTGTGGAGGTACGGCGGTAGCAGGCGAGGAGGACGAGGTAGGGAATTGATGCGAGAACTGGACTTGGTGGTTCCCAGAGCTCTGTGTCGAGCTTCCGTGGGCGTGCCCATGGTGTGTGTTCGGCGCGGGGTACAACTGGTTAGATGGTGCCGCCGACTGCACAGTTGTCAAGGTGGTAGTCAACGAGCGGACCGAATGCGCGGGCGACGAGAAGGTGCTTCCTTCACCTCCACCATGCGAGCTCAATCCACCACCTCCTGTCGCCATTGTCCCTGCCTTGGAGTACCCTGCATCGGAGATCGCGGTGTCGCCATTGGTCGACACAGTAGGGGCAGTGGACTTGGCGCTTGTCGCGGGAACCTGATTTTCGTAACCTGAATACACCAAGGAAGGGTCACTTCGTGATCGAGAGTCATGTCTATCATGCTCGTCGACTTCAGAGTATGAGTCGCTGTGGTTTGGGCGGTTGTTGAGTGTGCCCGATAGTGGATACGGGTTGTTGCCTTGCCCCCCATTCTTCTTCCCCTTGGAGCTTGTGTGTCGCCTGTTGGACCAGCGATGTGAGCCAGAGTCGGAAGAGCTCTTGAGGCTTGCAAGGCGCTTCATCCAACTCGAGAAAGGGCGGCGCCGACCGTTGCGATCTATTTGTATACCCCGTTAATGAGCTTCCTGTTTCACACAGGACAGGGGTCCAACAGGGGAACTTACCATGCACCCTCGCCGGCCCTTCAGCTGTAGCCATGGTGAATATGGGTATTGAGTAGTCGTAATGCCTCCCGACGCAGTTCGCTTGCTCGGGAGGAGGACCAGAGTGAAGCAACAGTGAGGTCAAGCAGCGCCGAGGCAATTGGGGAGAGTACGGGTCGACTGTTTATCCGCAAGTCATGTGCCCGCCCTTGATGTCAATCTTTCGCCTTCGATCATCTCGGTTGCTTTTACGTCTACTGAATTTGACCATTCTCTTTTGATCTATTGCTCAGGGGTCATTGGTTAAATTTCAAGGTTCTTTCAAATGTGACAATTATGAAAGAGTGGCAACGTTCCTGCCGTCCTTGGAACCCCGCTGATGATGCAATGGAAAGCATACCTTGCATACCTTGACTGAAACATCCACAACAACTTTCCTACATCGGAGTCAATTTGTCATGTCTTCGCATGGACCAGTCATCCGGGCACTACCTTTGGATGTGGCGGCGAAGATCAAATCTTCAACTTCAATCACCCATCTACATGGGGTGGTAGTAGATTTGGTCAAGAACTCGCTGGATGCCGGCGCACAGACAATCCTCGTCTCTGTGGATTTCAAACGTGGAAGCTGCATAGTGGAAGATGATGGTGAGGGAATACGACCGGGGGAGTTTGAGCCTACCGGCGGGCTTGGAAAAGCACACCGTATGTCACTATGTTTCTATCTTTGGTCATGTTTACTGAAAAAAAGCCTGCCTTAGATACATCAAAATACCGAACTCCAGGAGCCTATGGGCATCGAGGGTTATTCCTGGCTTCCTTGGCCTCGTTGTCGCTGTTAACTGTAACGTCTCGTCATGTTCAACACGGGAGCACAAACTCCGTCATCTTTCACCACGCCAGGCCTGTAGCACGATTAACCCCTGCTCCGGCCCAGCAGGGTCTTCGGCTTGGCGAACATGGGACTTGTGTTGCTGTACATGACCTCTTTGGAAACATGCCAGTGCGTGTCAAGAGCCGGGCCTTGACTCTTGAAAAGCCCGAAGAGTTGGAAAGAGAGTGGGACTACCTCAAATATATGCTGGTCTCTCTCGTGCTAGCAAATGGCCAGCTCTCGAAGCTTGTGGTTTCCGACGTGGCGAGGGAGAGAAGAATCACCATTCGTCCCGATAACCCCCCACGGGGTGCTTCTTTGAACCATCCCCCACTTGAAATGGATCTCGGACGCATAGGGTCCATTCTGTCGCAGTCCGGAATGCTAGATTCGCGGAATATGAAATCATGGCGTGTCATATCTGCCTCTATTCCACAACTCAAAATACATGCAGCAATCTCGACTGCACCAAGTCCTTCGAATAAGATCCAATTCATCTCGCTGGGCAAGGATCCGATGTTGTCACGGAATTCTTCCAACGTCTTGTTCAACGAGGTTAATCGATTGATGTCCATGTCCGACTTTGGGAACACTAGAAGTGTATCTGACATTGCAACTTCAATACATTCAGCCCCAGTGACTGGCAGATTTCAGTCCTTGAGCAATGTAACGAGCAGAACTTCGGCGAAGCCGGTCAACAAGTGGCCAATGTTCTATATACGCATCGAGACTGAAAGTCTTCAGCATTTGGAAGATAGTGATGAATTATCTCATGCAACGGAGAAATCATTACAAGGAATCTTGGATGTCCTCGAGGCGATGATCTTGGAGTTCTTGAAACAGCAGAATATGCGACCTCGGGCGAGACGACAGAGAAGGCTTCCTGACCGGGCTCACGGAACCACAACCACTGCACGCACGAGTTCTTCACGATATGACAGCGTCGCCGAAAGCAGCCGGACCTCGAGCATGAAGGAGGGTTTCAACCATCGATTGAAACTTCCATCGTTGCAGAGATCGAAATCCGCGAATGTAGGACCGCAGTTCAGCGATTGGTCTCGTGTTAAAGCCGCAAAGAACCCCGAAGACTCAATTTTGAGGACCGGCGTTGTTGGTACCAACCTTGTTCGTGAAACCGACCGTCCTTCTATAGCGACACGGCTGGAGTCTTTGCCCGAGCGGCGACGACATCATTTAAACCGCAGCCAATACTTCTCTCCCTCTTCTGATCAGCCAGCTATACCACACCATGATATGATTTCATCCCTCCGTGACGTTGAAGGTGCTCAGCAGAATGAGTCCCAACACCAGTCATCTGAGACGCCTGTTGATGAATTGATCTCTTGGGTTGACCCGCATTCTGGGACAACGCACCAAATCAACTCACGAACTGGACAGACTGTCAACCTCCAAGCAATCAGTGCTGGACCTCGGTCCAACAGCTTCCTTGGTACCTTGCAAAGGCTAGGCCGATCACACAGACCAAGGTCTGCTTCTTCGTCCAGTGTCTGGGTGGATAATCTGCTTGATGCATGGGACAACCCTACATTTGCCAGAACAGAGGCACCAGTTCCAAATCTTGATCCCGAGGTAGATCACTTACGAAATCAAGCTCATTCGCATCATTGCTACGAGGATATCGGAACATTGTTTGGAACGCAAGTCGCCAAGTTCAAAGGAAAGCTGCAACGTCAGAGTCTGGCTACGGCCACCATCATCGCACAAGTGGATCAAAAGTTCATCCTCGCCAAGTTTGATCCTACGCATATTCGTGCCGCGGTCGATCCTGACTCGAATGGTGTCCTAGTGTTGATCGACCAACATGCTGCCGACGAGCGATGCCGAGTTGAAAGGTTGTTTGAAGATATGTTCATTTCTCCCGGATCTTCAAATCAGTATGATCAGATACAGACAGTGGAGATTGATCCAATCTCGTTCGACATCTCCGTTACGGAAGCTGCACTTTTCCGCAAGTACTTGACTTTCTTTGGCAATTGGGGTATTTCCTACAATATACATGCCAAAGCGGTATCTGAGGTAACTGTTCAGGTCCATGCGCTACCAACTCTCATCGCCGAGCGCTGTCGACTTGAGCCCAACCTGATTGTGGATCTCCTTCGCCGTGAAATATGGAACTTTGAGGAGGAGAACGGAAAGCCGCCGGGCACAAAAAGGCCGGCGAGGAACCTTTCTATGGACTACGATGTTGATGGCGAAGACTTCTCCACGAACAAAACGGGAGAGATCGCCGCCCCTCCATGGGTACAGAAAATGAGCGGCTGTCCGCAAAGCATACTGGATCTACTGAATTCTCGGGCATGCCGTGGTGCTATCATGTTCAATGACCCCTTGGATATACATGAGTGTGAAGCACTGGTCACACGGCTCTCGCGGTGCGCGTTCCCATTTCAATGTGCTCACGGCCGACCGTCCATGATTCCAATTCTCGACCTACGGCCACAACCTGGTGGTGGACCTCTGCGCTCTAATTCAGGCATCATGGGTTCGGAGTTCGATGAACATGAAGACGAGCTAGATTTCTTGGAGGCTTTTAGGGCACAATATGTACATTAGACCAGTGATCATAATTACCTGAACCCTCAGTCTCTCCAGTTCTATGAAATCATACGAAAATACTCAATGACCACGCAGGCAGTCTTTCCATCGAAGCTGTTACCGTGTACTTTCAATCTTGCCCCGCCCACCACTCGGCGTTGTCCTTAGCGACATCTGATATATCACATTAATCCAGGCAAAACACCCGCCAAAGCAAAAGCACCTCCAAATTTGACACGAAGCAAATGACAGTACCAATTACTTATCCAACCTTCGGATGGAGAACAAAAGTACTTACCGTATATTCCGGTATCCATCGTAAGACTGCCTTCTTCCAGAGAACTAGTCAGGCAGCATACAGCCACATTAGCGGCACTTTCGCCCTCATGCTGCATGAACTAGCATAAGCCATACTCGACATGCAACCTGTCACTTTACAGATCACCCACGCACATGTCATATAATACACAATGATCGCCTTCCAGACGCACCTCACAACGACTCCACTGTGACCCTACGTCCAGAGTTTCGGTGGGAGCCTTATGCAAGGGTGATTGTTTTTGGGGGGGGTTGAAATAGATATTGCGATAGATCATCTGAGCCCCTCATTGTGAGGCGTTATGACACGCTGTCAAAAGATTCAAACCGTTTCCATTAATTACATCTCCAATTTTACCGTTTTTTGGTTTTGTTGCTCTGGACAAAACAGCTAGTACTTATGGACATTGGACTTGAAAGATCCGGTATGTAATGAGGACTTGACATTGTATTAGACAAGGACGGTACGACGCAAGAACCATGATCTATGATTATAGTAGAACTATTCAGCTCTGCAACACCATGCCTATTAAATGAATTGCATTAAGCCTCGAGCGTATCAGACTTCGGCTCTTCTCATCTCATAGACTAGCACTTCAGATAGAAAATTTAGTACCCATTCCCTCGTCGAGATTGTACCAAACCCACTTACTCAAGATAATCTCTCGCCAATTTTCCAACCAAAGTCCGACCCGGGCTACTCTCTGATGTCCACTCGCCTGGAGTAAATAGATCAAACATGCCGATCTTCACCAATGTCGGGATAGCAGACTGAAAAGCCGGTTCCAACTCGGCACGTCGCTCTTCATTCCCCTCGTCGTAAGCCTTGATATTGACTAGTACTGCTCCCACAGTTCCGGTTGGTACTTTGTGACCATCTGGAAGTGTAACTATCTGGAATGTGCCGGCAGTTTTGCCGAGGGTTTTGTTATTGGTTTCTTGGAGGGATTCGTTTGTCATGGTGGGATAGAGTTTGATGTGTCTTGCTTGAGTGGCGACTGAGACTTAAATTGTCCGGGAAATGTGTATAATGATGAATCATGAACTTGATGATGATTTCGATGATTTCGGGGGCCATATATACTCTCCTTTCCAAAGTCGTGGAGTAAACTTCCAAGTCCGGACTGTCCGCGGACCTCCCGATCCTCAGATAAATGTCGAGTCATTAAAGCCTACAAGGTCTATCATTTCTCACTCATATGCGCGCATCTTGAACATGAGACTTGATTTCACTGTCAAACACCACGGAAGGGTGTGAGTCGTGGACAACCCCCACAACTAGGTTTTTATTCTGTTTCCTCCACCGAGTACCAATTTAACCCTCATAATGTTGAATTCCGTCTTCTTCCTGCTCGAATCCTCCCTTCCACCCATGCATGGGTCATGGGTCCACAGACAGGTAGTCAGTCAGATAATGGGTGCACACTGTGCTCTTGCCTCCTATCCATTCATGGGTCATGGTGCCACAAACAGACAGTCAGTTGAACGGTGGATATGGGTGCCTTTCGCAGTGCTGGACGTGTCGAAGATTTTTCCTCTTAACAATCTAAAAAATTTCGCCCTGGTACATTCCAGGCTTCATTCCCTCATACATATTTCAAAGGGTACGCTTCTTCCCCATCTTCATGGTGTTCTTCATGCTCTTAATCTTGGTCATGGTGGTAGTGACAGTAGAGGTATTTCCGGGAATATTCATCACACACTCCTGATTCGTCCCTTGTACATGATCATCAACTTCTCCAGCGGTGTAGAGGTGTACAGTACAATCTTCAACATCTTCGTCTGACTCTTCATCTCCCATATCTTCCCAGTCTTCTACTTCAACAACAACTTCTTCTTCATCTTCCTCCTGGATATCGGGGAGGGTAATCAGTTTAGCGGCTTGGCCGCGGGTAATAGGGAAAGCCCAGCGGAGGGTTGCCTCCATCATGGTCTGGAAATTCTTCTTGGTGAATTGCTGGAGCTTGGTGAAATGAAGGTGGAGTTGATTGTTGACCATGTAGCCGTACAAAACCCGGACTTGAGCTCCCGGGTAGACGGAAATGATAAGGGCCTGGTTGAACAAATGTGAGTCGGATCGCTCGATACTTCTTCTCATCTGGAGGGACACTGTTACTCACTGGGATGACAAAATTGACAAAGCCCAAAGGCAACTTGTTTCTGATCTTGGGGACAGAAATACCAAGTTGGATGCTCTGCTGGCGCATGCCCTGAGTAATGACAGCGATGAGAATTTCGATCTCAGTCGCCGAGGGCCGGGCAGGGTCGGGGTATGTCTCTGGCACAAGGGTAATGACTCGAGCACCTTGCTTGTGCTCCACCGCTCGAGAAACTTTGAACTTGCCAGGACCGTCCAAAGTGCGAATTTTCTCTGAGTTCAAATTTGGTGGCCGGCTTGAAAATTGGTTAGTCCATATAGACTATGGAATATCTGAAACTGGGAAATTAAGACTTACATAAAGGGAGCCATCTTTTTCTCTTTTTGGTAAGAGTCGGCAAGAAGACAGAATTTCTGAAGCTCCTCTGCCAGATCCTCCTGAAGCTGAAGGTCTTCCTCGGTTGGGCTGGAGGAGGGTTTATGGGTCTTGCCAAGGTGCTTGGGGAAGTTGACCGTATGCTCGATAGACTTGTTCTTCTTTTTCCGAAGAACCCCCTTGTCGGTGGGAATGAAGAAAGGGTCAAAAGAAGCGGCGGGGTCGGTAAACGTCTCTCCGGTAAAGAAGTCGAGAGGATGGAGGTTGACGTTGAGCATTCGAACGAGCGAGTCGGGGATAGTCTCGTTGAGTAAGAGGGTAAGGTAGGTCCACATGTCCAGGAGGACCTCGGTATGGTGCTTATAGCGCCATACCCAGGTGGGCTCGTGTTGCTTTTTAAGTCGCTGCATGGCGAGGGTGGATGCCCGTTGCTGGATGGGTGTTTGTAGCGGGCATGTGAAGAGGATATTGTGGTTTGGGGATAATCCTATATAGGGGTACGCACGAGTACGGGTTTACTATATCTATTGAGGAAAGATGTAGGGAGAGGAAAGGAAGGAAAGAGAGTGGAAAACGAGAATAAAGTAATCAGAAAGAGAGATGGAAAAGAGAAGTGAGTGAGGGTAAGAGAGCTAATAGGATGTGAGAGAAAGTAGCGCAATCAGGAATAGCAAGAGTAGAGAAGGAGAGCAAATAGCGAGTGAGGGAGAGAGGATGCAGAAGGAAAGAGAGAAGGACAGGGAAAAGAACTTAACAAGCCTAAGTACCTACTACTATCACCCAGTAAGTAAGTATTCAAGAAGGGAATAGTTCCAAAATGCATCTATGCCTTTTTGATAGAGTACTAAGCCTGATACAACCAATCCTTCCAAAAATGGAAGTCCGACACTGGACAGGGTATCATATGAGGTAACTAGTTATTCAGCGCGCTTCGTAGTCACGATGACGTTGTAAATCTAGTCAATAATTTTATCCAAAAGAAATAAAGTATCAAAGAAGGGCTACATGGGCAAGTCTAGGACCCAAAGGGTCTTGGGGGTTGGTTTACGTTAAAAGATTCCTTAAACATGAGTTTGAAGAACCAACAAATCTCAAAATCACCTCATTATTTACGAGTTAGATAGACCCAAAGTAAATACTTGAGCTATTTGAGAAAGATCATTTGAAAAAACAGCCAGTTAAAGTGTATCAGGCTTGGCCGGTTCTCTCGACTCGAAGAAATTCAGACTCCAAGGACCAGTGTACAAAAACCCTACGAGTCCAGATCAAAGGAGCAACAACGAGGACTATACAGACTAAAATCTACATCTACTCTACAAGAAGAATCTAAACCAAAATATTCAGCAAAAGCATGTTTGCATTGTAGATAGCTATAAGCATAGCACTTGTACAGAAGCCATACGGCTTTCATCCTCACAAAAAGGGTCCCTTAAACAACAACAGGATGATCAATCCCAACAATAAAAAACAAGAAGAAAAAAATAGCTAACCCCATATCTCATATCCCCCACGAAAAAACATAACCCATTTAGTAAAAAAAAATAAGAGAGAAAAGAAGAAAAGAAAAACGGAAGAAAAGGCCCTTCGACGACTCCATTTTTCCAACCCGGACCCCAAATTCCAAATTCCAATCGCTTTTCTGATGCCAGTGTCCCCGCAGGGACGATGAAACGAAAGACACGAGCGCCGCCCGGAGAGTATAAGAAAGAAGAAAGAGAAAAAAAGAGTAAGATGGGGATATTCACAGAAACCTTGGTAAACAAGAACGGAGTAAATGGAATGAAATGAAACATTATGCAGCCAGCATGGGAAATACCTAGATGGTCGGAAAAAAAAGGGATAAAACAATAAAGAATAAAGAAGCAGAGAAAACAAAACAGTGGATGTGTCATCAGTCGTAAATGGTATAAAATGGGGTATTGGGGTATGATATGAAGAAGATGATTTAGCCGTTTGTCGCGACGGACTTGGGCTTGGAAGGGTTTGTCCATGACAAGAAATCGAATTTGTCCTTGGCGTTTTCAAGGATGGATTGGTTGGGGGGTGATGATTCGGATTGAGATTGAGATTGAGATTGAGATTGGGATTGGGCCTGGGCTTGGGCTTGAGCTTGAGCTGCGGCTGCAGCTTGGGCCTGGGCGGGAAGGTTGACACCGCTACGCGAGGCCTCTCTGGGCTCGAGGACTAGCGACCGTCGGTAGAAAGTCTGCAGGGTGGCCTCGCCGTTTGAGCGCACACGGACCAACTCGTTCTGCATCCACGCCTGTAGCTCTGGAACCTCGGTAAGACGGTAAGGAATCTGGAAGCGCTGAAGCTCGCTGATGATCCGCGCTGTCTTCATGTGCTTGTCAAAGTTGATCACGGCCATCTCACCGTCATCAGTTGGTAGGGAGCGGAGAGACTGGTTGCCGTGGTCCACGAAGGTGAGATCAGTCAGGTAGGTACCGACGAAAGGCAAGCAGGGGGGTACATGGCCTTGCAGACGCTGGCGCAGCACGGCGTAGTTACGGGAAACATCGACGATGGTACGAAGCTGCTCCAGGGTAGCCTTGGTCTTCTGCGAGACAACGTCCCATGTCCGTCTCAGACGAGAGATCATGGACGAGTTCAGGGAGCAGATGATGGCCATGAGGGAATCGTAGTTGTTCAGCTCCAGGCACTTGTTGGCAATCTTGACCCAGTGCTTGATGGTGGCAGCCCGCTTCTTGGGCTCCTCCAAGTAAAGGATGGAGTCGGCAACCAAGTGAGCCAGATCCGTCGACAGGGTGGACATGGCGCGAACATTGACCGCGAGCGATCCAGATTTGCGGGTCCACTCGGTGTCGAGAAGCTCCTCAGGAAGAATAGAGCAGAAGATACGCGACTCCTTGATAGTCAGCTGACGAGCCAACTCCAGTGGGTCGAAGTCCAAGATGGAAATCGACGCCTCGCCGTTCTTCCACTGCTTGAGCTGGTTGATCTCCTTCTTACCGAGAATAGGAGGCGGAAGAGGAGTGTCGGGGTGAACGTATTGAGCGATAGCGGTGTTGGTCTTGCCCATGGACGAAACCAAGCGAGGCACGACGGGCCCGTGGACAGCAGACACCTTGTCGGCCAGGTCAAGAAGACGCTTGCCAGCAGAGGGGAGATCAGCAGTCAAGCGAGTCTTTGCAAAGGTGATGATGAACTCAAGAGCAGAGTTGTCGCGATCATGGCGCCAGTGCGACTCAAGCCAGCCCTTGAACACGTTGTAAACGCGCAGGCGAACAGGTCCAGCGGCGTGGGGAGTATCGCCGATGTACTCGAATCGCTCAGCGAGGGCCTCGGCAAACTCTAGAGGGGTGGCAAAGAGACGGAAGGTGAGGTAAAAGGTAGAGACGAACATGGCGTCCGGGGTAGACTGGTGAGCAGTGAGCTTCTCAATAAGAGCACGCAAACTGCCGCCCATGACTGAGCCATCCTTGTAGACCAGCTCATGAGCATAAGTCTTCTCCAGCAGGTGGGCTTCCGTCTCCTCAGTCTCCTCGGCCAAGGTGGAGTGGCTGATACTCTCCTTGAGAGAAGGCACCTGGAAGCTGCCATGGAAGCTACCTCCAATGTCGGGGGAGGTGGCCCGAGTGGAGGTCTGGGAGAGACCACTCATCTCGGAGTCGCGGGTGTGGCTGTGGTACGTGAAGCTGCTACCCGTGCTTGTGACACCACGGCCAAAGGACTCGCTTACGTCGGACTTGCGGTGGCTTTCGCGGAAGCCGCTGTCGTATGAAGAGAAAGATGAGGCTTGTTCAGAGGGGGTGGGGAGGATGGCGGAGTTAGGAAGAGAAGATGAAGCAGAGGGGTGGACGGGACTGCTGGAAGAAGTGAGGTGCGATTGGAAAGAGGAAGGTGTGGTCGAGTCGGTGAGGCCAGGGGTGGAGGGCGTGGCAGTCGAGTTTGGAATCGTGAGGGGAGGCGGGGGAAGGCGAAGTGAGAGCTCTTGTGGTTTTTCCTGGTCGGTCGGGATATCAGGCGATGCTTGCGAGGTGACAATGCCCGGCACGTCCTGGTCGATGGCTATTTGCTCCTCGATGGGATCCAACTCAATGTCGCCAATCTGCTCCAGCACCATGCGAGCTTTGGCCAAACAATTGCCCGCGGCGCGGACGCAATCCGTTGCAGCATCGACCAGTCGCTTACCCTCGTCCGGCATGAAAACCAGGTCGTCGTCATGAGCATTGGCAGGGCGGAACACGTCGCGCGCAGCCTGAACCAGCTCCGCCAGCTTCTCGCACATGGACTGGCGTGCCTCGTCAAGGAGAACACTCCGCTGAGCGTCATGCTCGCAGACAGCCTCCACCACAGTCAACAAAGCCTGGCAAGACTGCACAGCTTGTTGAGTGGTGGTGACCAGCTCGGTTGAAGAACGCGACTGCATGTGAAGGCCGATGAAAGATCCCAGCACGCCCAGGAAGGCATCATACGAGGTGCCTAGTCGCTCCGACGCAAGGTTCTGCGTACGAATGGCCGACGAGGGACCGGAGTAGGAGACACGGTGGGATACTGAAATACGCTTGGTGGACACAGACATGGGTCTGGACTGGTGATCCATCATCTCATTCCGCATCGACGCCCGACTGAAATCCATGCGGCTGTGACTCATCTGTCGGGACTCATTTCGCTCGGTGCAAGTGTCGGAAGTCGGGGCAGTGTCAGTCAAGGAGAAGGTCGCGGATGCTGGTGTCGGAGGCATGTCGTATTGAGTACCGGAAGTCTCCATCTCGGCAATCGTCCTAGTCAGGCCAACTTCCTCATTCCAGACATCCAAGAAGCGAACACCACGAGTGACAATCTTGAAAGCCTTAAGGAGCATCTCATCCAGAATAGACTCGACCTCATCCTCGGCTGGGGCACCATTGGCGACTTCCTGGAACCGTTTGGCAACCTTGACAAGCGACGAAAGATCAGACAGCAAGGCCTTGCGGATCCTGCGTAGCCCATCGTACTTCTTAACAAGCGGTGATTCCCGAGTCAAGCACTCGGACTTCTCGAGAAGGAATCGAACGCCAGCAATGGGACCTCGCATCAAGTCTTGATTACCGAAATCCTTTAGTGATGAACCACATCCTCCTCGAATGATATCCCAAAAATCTGTCAGTGCTTTCAACAAGGGACGCATGGGTAGCTGATCATAAGCTTCGCAGTAGTTGGTAGGGAGCCAGCCTCGATTCCCAGAATCTAACAAGGTACCGTCGGCCCAGCCATTGGTGTGAACGGAGTGAACCAGGATGATATCGCCCTGGTCAAGCGGAAGGGTGACCGTCGATGGAGAGACATCTCCGGCCGGGTGAAAAGGATAGAATGCGCGTAGGTAATTGTGAAAGACGGCTTTCGGGGCCTCGGGTTGTTCCATATCGTTTTCAGGTTGAATGATTCCTTGAGGTGTCAATGGCGGCGTCATCTCGGACTGGCCGAGGGTATTCGAATAGAAACGAGCCCGCGTGTGATTTGTGTCGTACTGATCCGACAATGTGGTCGACACAGTGATATTCGGATTCGTCTTTGCGATCTTTAACGGTGGGATATTTGGCTTCATTGATTCCATCTCTTGCCCAGTTCGGGAAATTTGTATAGATCGAATCGGTGGTAGCGGAAAAGCCGTGATGGTCACTGACCGGGGCGTTTATGCGATGGATGGTGCAATTGACATCCTTTGAGGGCTCTGTACCTTAGCAGATGAAAAGGCAAACACGCAAAGAACAAGTGGCGAGTCGTATGAAATCAGGTTTGACCGCAGAGGGGTTCGGATCGCCAGATGGCTGGGGATAACCCTACACACCAAGGTCAATTGGAGGGGCGCTGGGACAGAAGGGCGGACAAATGATCGAAATAGGAAGGGGGCACAGATGACTCTCGGAGATCGCAAGTTCTTGTTCCCAGAATAGGGAAGGTGGAATGTCACGAGTCCAGGGAGTCGAGGAGAGGACAAGAGGGTAAAGGAATGCTGGGGGAGGAGGAGGGGAGTAGGGCAAGGCACAAGTAGAAAGGTTTCAGGGATTGGAATTGGCAAAACACCCACCCTTTGGCAACAAAAATAACAAATTGGTAGATCAAACTATAAACCGTAACAAACTGTCCTGAACAGGCGGAACATTGAACGACCCCAATAATCGAAGGGTGGGGTGGTCGTTGGACAAGTCACGTCGCGGCGCAAATCGATAGACTTGCCGAATAATAGCCCACTTTTGGAGAGTGGCCGAGCGAGGTTGGGAGTAATGCACCAAAATACCACTACCAACAGGGAGAGCCGCGATTTGTGATCGAGCCCTAAATGACGAAGATCGCAGCAAGGAACAAGCCAAAACTGACTTGCAGTAGTAGCAGATGACGAAGCTGGGAATCCCTTAATTTGCTTGGAACCTCCTACGCAAGGGCGGCGAGGGGAGTAAAGGGATGAAAATACAGTCCGAACGAAAGGTTATATTGCCACCCGGGGGGGTTCGCAATGCAATCAGAAATCAGTTAAGATCTCAGATAATAATCTCTTCCTAAGACAAATGTCAAAAGGGTCAAAAGAAGGACTGAAGCAAAAAGGAAATTGAGAAAAAGGGAGGCGAGGAGGGAAGAATAATAATAAGAGCTTCTCTGGAGTCGAGGAGGAGCCAAAAGGACCCAGTTGATTCTTCTGGGACTCGATCGGGACGATCCCATGCAAAGCTCCACTGGCCGGTATTGGCCCCGTAATTGACGTAAATTGATGCCAACTTTATGGAGGGGGAACAAAATACATTACGCTAGTGTTCTTTTCAAAGTACGACCAGATACAGAATATACAAAGTATACAGAGCACATGTACTTTTGGAGTCTCTGTACAATACCAACACTGTGCCTGGTCGGCCTGTTTACCTACAACTACTGCTACAGTACAATATTCATTCATCGGCTAGGTTGCTACCCAAGAGCAAAGGTCTTCTTTTCGCCTATCTCGTCCATCTTGTCGCCTTCGTATACCCCAATGGCACAATAATCTCCTATCCTTGCCCATGACGGGAGAGCCATATTGCTTCTGGAAACCAAGCAGCAAAAAAGCAAAACCGAGTGCCTATCATCGAGACTCTATCGCCCACGTACAAGGAGAATAGAGAGTAGTACGGAGGCAAAAGGAAGGAAACCCTGCCGCTTGGGTGTTATCTACCTTGTGCATTGGGTCCCTGATAGTAGAATTGTATGAATATTATTGTAGTTGCTTCTTCGGCGGCATGTTTACTCCATAGATACTACAATACTCCAATTGAATGGCCATTCCCTACAGAAGCGCAGAAGTACATTATTGCCTGGCTACAGTATACAGTACAAGCCCAATACCTTGCCCCCCATAGTACAATTATACAGTATCCCATACACTAAATAAATCCTTCTTTCTCCTTTTCCCTTTCCCCCCAATAATCCACCTTATATCTGCCGAACGTTTCCCGGTCCAGACCTCACTAACTCCAAAGCCCATATTAAAGCAAACCCCTGATTGGTCCACTCGAAAAACCACTCAGCCACCCGAGATGCCGCACGAATCAAAAATCCCGTCCAAAATCAATTCTTTGGGGGGTGGAAAAACCCGGTCCTGTCTTAAATGCACTGGCCGTGTGCTGGAGCATGCAGCCAGGAGCCAAACACGGGCGGACTCGATCAGTCACCTTTTCGAACCAGAGGATTACGAAGGAGATCTGTCTTTACAGTACTAGTTGTAGTTCTTTTTTTTTTCTTTCTTATTTCTAGATTGCTAGTTTCTCCTCCGCACTTCTTACATGACCCTAAATCTCTTTTTTGACAGTCGCGACTACCCAAGCTAGTCTCTCTTTGGCTTCTCTCACGTTGCCTGTCAACTTATCCTATTCCTCCGGGGATCGACAGCGCAGCGACCGTCCCCCAAGTGACAGCAGCCAAAAAAAAAGTCTCTTTTAGTGCTTTTGCCTCCCCTGCAATTAATTTATCACGCCGTTTGGTCCACGGTCCCAGAGAGTGAAATGTAATATATCAACTCTAGTAGCTTGTAGCAATGTCGACCGAGCAACTCGGTACCGTAGTTCGCACTTCTCCTTCGGGCGCTCAATATTTTAGTTATTTACACTCACTCCTCCGTTTTCCGTTTTTAACTAACGGGCTCTAACCACGACACTAATTTAGAGCTGTTCATGAACTCCCCGTCCCGCCACTGCCCCCCAATCGCCACAAGCGCATCGAGGATTCGAGTCCTCCAGGTTTTTAGCCCGCCCCGTGGAACCCATCTTTCTTTGTTTCCCTCTCCAACTTCCCCCTCCCTCGTCCCGCGTGGGGCTGGGTGGCACGTCCAGTCACAGTGACGACGAGAGGACAATTAGTTACGGAGTACTCTGTATCGCCGAGGACTCATGGTCCATGGGAAAATTATTGCGACAGGCCCCTAAACAAACCACGAACAAACCAACGCAAGTTCGCGTTGGCAGACGCGGGATCCACAAACGCGTCGGCTGGGAGATTCGAGCTATCGCAAGACCCATCGGAGATGGAACGGTCAAACGTCACAGTCACGGCCCCATTATTGTAGAGCCACTCGCGCCGTGCATGCTACTACATACAGTATGTACATAGTATTTTACTCCGTACTCCATCTGTCAAGTGCCACATATAGTGCCCCATCGTCGATAGTCAATGTAGCCAGTGCAGCTGTCGGTGCTGACCTCGTTGCCTGGGTGGCCTCACTCGAAAAATCTCTTCTGACTGGCCGTGGACCCCCATGTCTAAGACCTGAGACGGTCTTTCATAGACGGAGTACGGAGTACAGTACCGAGTGTGCGATGGATGCACTAACTAGATGGGAAAGGATCAATTACTTACTGTGGCAAGGAATGGTCCAGGGTCTGATCTGGCCTGGTCGGTTGCATCTCTATTTCGGGCCTTGTCTCTCCGGTGAAAATTTGAGTGACTCGTAGGAACTTCGGCGTAATTTGGTAATTTAGTGAGGTACTTTTGTTTCGAGCAGGAATTTCTCCGTGGTTAGTGGTTAACTAGTGGTTACGGGAGATTATTAAATATTGATGGGCTCAAGACTTGAATCGCCAAGTGACCAGAGCGTCATAACGTCCCGTGGAGAGCTCGAGCTCGAGCTCGAGCTCAAGCTTGGATAGTGAGCAGATGGGGAAATAAAGCTCCCTCCAACCCATCTTTGACCCAATGACTCCAATTTGCTTCGGCTGAATCCAGGTCTGAAAATTGCGACGAGGACAACTAGAGTGAGGAGGAGCGCTTCGTCCCGTCAACGGTCTAGACTTGATGGGCAAACTCGGCGCAAGAGATTCGAGGACAAAGAAGGACCTCGGGAGCCTCGTAGACTACCAGTCTACCACTTAATTAATTCCGTCATTGATAGACATGCATACGAAATATACAGAGTCCTCGAAATCAATCAACAGTTCGTACTATCAGAACTATTTCCTCTCCTATTACTCCTCATTACAAACATACCGTAAATCCAAAGTAGCGCAATCCGCATCACTATCACCAAACCACCCCTCTAGCCCATCAACCAACCACCACACAAAGCTGCAAAAACTCGGTGATACTGCAGTTGCCAGTCCAATTTCCAATCTTCACACGCAACTCGCTTCCTTATTAGCAACGCATTCCGCGCCAGTCACATGTCCACCAAGCTGTCAGCAAGAAGATTCAAAAAAATCCTCCGACACGATCATAATGACACGCAATAGGCACAGGAAGCCGGAAGGTCCTGAATGCAAGCCCCCTCCACATTATCACAGTGCTAGGCGCCTCAGGACCAGAGCTGGTAGGATGCTCTCGGCATGAGGCGGGGGCCAGGAGATCCTTCTGCCCCTCCGTTATCCGTGATAGTGTGATCTACGGTCGTTGCCTTGAATTGGGAGGCATCTCCGTGCTCCGGTCGGAATTAAACCGTGGGATGGATTGCGGGTGTTTGGGGGGGGAGGTGCTCGGGCCAGGTTCTATCAAATCTGGTCCGGTTCCTGAAATCAGATAATCTACAATGTAAGGTTACGGAGCTCGTGATAGATGGTCGCGACGATCCTGATAGAGCTATCTCTGCGCTTGAATCTCGATTCCCGCGGAGTTCTCTTCACTTTTCGCAATTATAGGGTTTCACCAGCCTTGCTGATCGAGATAGGGATATATGGCACCAGACGGCAGCAGCAATAGCTATCAGTATTCAGTAGAAAATGAAACATACCCTCCTCCATACCTCGTACCATACACACAACGGGGCGGGCCATGGCCCAGCCCGTGAATTCCGAGAATGTATACCGGAGCATCCAAATAATGTCTCAAAAAACTCCGTTTGCCTGTCTGTCTTGTCTCATGGCGCTCTTCGCGCCCCATCAATTTACAACTCAAGCCAACTCGTGACAAAAAGGCTCTCAATTTTTCCGGTGCCTACAGTAGTGCTGACCGGGCATTGCATGGATGTTTGCTCCATCCTTCAAGGCTGGCTCCTTCTGCAATGTGCGCACGCGAAGGCGCCCATTCCCGGCAAAATCACACACGACCGATGCCTGATGCCCACAAATGTGGGGCGAGCAACGGATCTTATCCGTGCAGAAGTGCGTTAGGAGTGGGTAGCGGGACAAATGGCTAATTGAGTAGGGATCGCGTTGCTCACCGTCGGAGGACTCGGCTGTATGTATGTAATTATGTGATCCATGAATTGACATTTTCGCTACTGTACACCGAGGTTCTAACAGGATGAGACGGTCGGCTTTCACATTGCCTTGTTTGTGGATTGTTCTGCATGAAGGATCGAGGCCATCGATATATGTAATATGTATGCATGTTTGTAGCCAGTAATGTGCGCGGTTATGGAGTATTCGGGTGTAAATATAGAATCACAACCTAAGCAGAGTCTGCGACGGGCATATTCGGTTCCTCCGACGTGATTCAGTACATCCCTGGCCCTTGTTTGTCTCTATGTAACAATTAGAAACATCTCAAATATATCTCACCCGATAATGTAGTCTCCTGCTATTTCGGGTCGTCAATAAGGACGCAGGTGAACCGCGGGGTGCGCTGATCCGATCGCGGAGACTAAAATGTCGCACCATAGAGATTTCCAGCTCCGCCACTCCGGGTCCAGATAACCAGAACTCAGAAAATCACTCACGGACAAACTCGAGATCCGTGTATATGGTCTTTTCACGCGATATTCTCCATACATACAGCCGTAAAGAAGTAAATACCCGATATTCACGGGAAACGTGACGAGTAAAGCTGGCCCAAGTTTGCGGGGCCGACGCAAAAAAGAGTCATCTCCTGTTTTATGGGGGATACTATTGGCTACGTGTGGCATCAAGAGGTGGTCTGTTCTTTTGGATCGGCTTGTTTTACAAGATGGATATATTCAGCATGTGAATTGTGTCATTGGAAACGGCGATTGTGGCTACGGAGTAAACATTTTGGAGTAGCTATCCAGGAATTATCGAAGTAAAATCTTGAGCTCTAACTAATGCACGAGATGAGTGGTCAGTTAGCTGGCAACCCACGAGCTTATGCCAGGCAATCAAAAAATCCAATCTAGATCTACCGACCTTAACCATGCAGCATCACGTCAATATAAACAAGCACACCGCGAGTCTGCTACTCCAGAAATTTCGATCTAACCCCTAGACCCCCAATAACCAAGGAACAAGAATTTTCACACGCATATCGTGCCTCGTTGCCTCGTACCTCTCCCGTGAGTTCCGCTGCTAGTTTATGCTGTGTAACCTCGTGGCATCAACCACCATTCGAGGATCGTGCTCTGCAATAGCGGTCAGACGGAGGCTGAGAGTATGTAACTATGCATACATATTCCCAGCCCAGTCCGCGTTGCACACCGATTGTACCTGCATTTTTGCGCCGCAGGCTGGGATATCCGGTTCAATCTTTAATGACATCGATATATTAAACATGTGTAACGAGAAGGATGTGCTTGATTTGTCTATCTCGCTCGATCGTGAGATTTTTGTTCGGCGTCTGTTATCATTTTCGTCGATGGCCCGCTTCCCCTCGTCCTCTTCCCCACGAGGTCCAGCTACGCGACGCTTTCTGAGTGTTAACAAAGCAGGTGATCAATTTGGTCATTCCCCTGGTATGCATTTACAAGTTTAATTTACAAAATGTCAGCTACGAAATATTAACCCATTCATAGTACTGAACAATCACGGAGCTTTACGGGAACCCAGCATGCCCATGCCTCAACCTTCATACATAAGGCTACTGCTACGATGTCAGATTTCGGTACGCCAATTGACACTATCAACTCGTGCATAAGCCATCAATACTCGATACAAAGCATCAGAACATTAACCGCCTTGGCATCTCACCCCAGCCTAAATTTTATTGGACAGAGAGCTAGACGCAGCTTATTCCCATGGATACAGGATGGGTGATCGTCCGGAACACAAGCGCCCGCCACAGACAGTTGTCAGGATTGGGGGAAATTCCCCTCAAGTCTACACTATGGACTACACTCCTACGACCTCACATGCATTCAATACATCATCGACGTGCTCCGTCGTGATGTCCACTCTGCTCGACAGACTTCAAGCGTACAGTAGTAGACTTGACTAGTTGGCCCAGGTATGTGGTCTATGGGATTGATACAGATCGTCTGGTTATGCAAGGAGCTTCACGTGTATAGGAACAGGCTTCTCTATAGTATCTAATACGAACGCTCTGAAAGCGAGACCTTCCCAATCTACTTGCTTCCCTCCAATACCAAGCAGCTAACAACCCACGAAAACACCACAAGAAGGGCCAAGAACCCAAAGAAAGAGACACCTACGAGTGCAACACCGTCAGCATCAACTCCACCCTTCAAGCTCCACAATTCCTTCACAGCAGGATCCGGGAAGTCATCCGCGAGACGTCCAAGAAAGCCGCAGCGCGGCAGACAGGACCCAAGAAGAGCGGGACGCATAGCAACAAAACTAACTTCGACTAGCACGATCCCGCGCAACGGTTCAGCCGCGAGCAGTGGCGCGAAGGAATCGCGACATCTCAAATTCAAAACGCAAGCAATAAACCCGTTCTGCTTTAGTTGTGATGTGCCGGAGTCACAACTCCCGATTGCCTAAAAGGGGCAACAACCCTCCGGATGCGAACAATAATGGATGGGCATGGGCACGTTGGCTGCCAGAATACAGTTGCATATGTTACTCCATTTGCTTAACTATTTGACCACGGGCAGATAGTCTGGAGAATGGAGTCCCTACATTATTGACAGCTCCCAAAGCACCATCTGCACCTGACGAAATCCCTGGGTCCGTCCGTCCCTTTGACAGGACCAACGTCCCAAGTTCCAACAGCAATCCACAATTCAGACTTCAGACATCAGACATCAGATCCCGATTCTTTGTCACTGGAATCCCGGAAGCTCTTCCGCCTGCGCCCTAAAAAAGAACGTCCCCATCTTTGACGCCAAAAAACGCCCCGCCGAATCCAATTTTGGGACTGGTAGCCTCCGCTCGCTCCCCCTCTCTCCTGTAGACTCTTCGAAGTTCGAGGGCAAAGGCAAAAGTGGCGATCTTAATCCGAACAAAGAATGAATCGGCGCGTGGCGCTAGTCCCCGGTCGGGATTCGGCGAGGAAGTTCAAGGAGAAATCTCGCCCATCTCCCTAATTTACAGTACCGTAGCCCACTACTAGGCCCCCGGAAATGTATGGGTAAAGTAGCCGGTCGACGAGGGACTTTTGATTGTACGCCTCGCTGGCGTAGTGGCTCCCATAGACATAGATTAGGGACAGGGGGCCTGCTAGGGCATTATTGACAATCAATAGTTCCAACGTCCGTTCGGCCTTGTGCGGTTACCGAAGAGGGGGTGCCACTGTGCCGCTATCCCCTCGCCCCGTCAAGCGTTGAGTCCAGAACACTCGAAATCATTCGATGATCGTCCCCGGTTCATCAGGGGCAGGGGGGCAAAGGCATCGATGATTCGATTGGAGTTCTGCGAACCATTTTGCAGCCTTGTCGTAGCACGTGTTCACCACAGGCTGCGGGACTACTGTATGAACCTGGCCTGTTTCCCTGTGCCCCTGAACTGAAAAGGTGTGGTGTGGGGAGCAACCAGGGTGGACCGGGCCTATCGGGAAAAGACGCTAGAAGGGAGAGAGAAAAAAAAATTTATGATCGGGTACCTCGGGGAACTCAACGTGGCCCACTGGAAATGGCGTTCATCGAGTGGAATATGAACGACGCAGCTCGACAGCGATGATGCGAAAAGGCTGTCGCTGCTGTCATATCATGAAGAGAACTGCTGGTCGTTGCGAATTCGATAGTTCCAACTCCCCAGCATAAGCCCCCGGAAAGGCCCCCCACCGTTTCCGCTGCACGGTCTTTGGGACGGGATGGGAGGCGCAACATGATAGGTCTTGGCCCATTTCTTATCACCGTCAAGGTGAAGTTCAGTGCTCAAAAATTGTGCACTTGTGCGGGACGGGACGTTAGAGAGAAAGGGGATCGTCGCCTCATGCCCATGGATTTGATCAACGACGTGATAGAAGGGTGCGATCGCGTTGGTTCCTGGAATTGTTAATTCGTATAGTTAATTCCTTTGGTTCAAAGAACCATGGTCCATCACTTACGCCACCATTCAGGGCGTTGATAACATGATCGAGTGAACAACCAGTAGTTTACTCAAGTTGAAGGGGACAAGTTGGTGAGCCACGTTAAATACACAATTACCATACATTACCATACGCACTGGTCATGCCATCTTTACGTTACGCTCGTTACCATTTCTTACGATCCCGTCTTTACCTCCAGTCGATGGCATCGCACGATATCATTGTTGCTCTCCAGTCTCCACGCCATCCTCCCGATCGCACCACCTCCACCACAGATTCGCCTGCTCTTTTTTAGTTTGTCGCCACCTCCAGACAATCGGGACGATCATGCTGAGTGGCGAGTTGATCTATTTCTTATTTGCGTCGATGGTGGAGATTCCCGCATTCAATGATGCCGATTTGCCTTGCGAACTGCAGCACGGAAAACTGTATGGAGTACGGAGCAGACAACGGAGCTTGTCGAGACACAGGACAATTGCATGAATGCGTTCTTTGTACTCCGTACTTGGTGCTCCATCCAACACTTCGCTTACAGTCCGCTTCAACCGCGATCTCTTATCGCAACCGAGCTCCATCAACACGGCCCCTCCTCGACTCCCGCTCATGCTCCTCCCCAATCGAGTCTGTTGTTCGAGCAACCATCCACACTTGGCCACAAGTGGGTGCGTGATGGCATCTCGAACCAGGAGCTCGCTCGAGTGTGGGGCTAATGCATCGACGATCAAGTGGGCTTCAAGCCTAGCACTAAAGCACTTACGCCAGTCACAGAGGAGATGACGGCGGGGCCTGGCTTGTTCGTGCCCCCCTCTGACGACCAACAGAACGTGGTCCATTGTTGATCCCTTCTCTGCTGGGACATCGGGTGTTTTTCATGCCTTGACCCTTCTCACCGGTTTCTCTCAGCAGTGACAGTGACAGAAATTCAACACGTGCAGAAAGGGTAAGGAGGAGAAGTTTTCCGTAGGCAAAACTGTGATGCCAGAATTTGAAATCGACCATCGGCAGTTGACATCAAAATGCAGGATCGGATGCAAAATTCCCCGGACACGTCCCTAGAGAGGTTTAAGGCCCGGGTTCTTCACGTCGGGAATCTGATGCGGGTCCCGTCACCACCTCCACGGCAGAGGGCTGATTTACTCGATAGGGAATTTAATCTTTCCGAAGAAGGACCCTACAGTATGCTGATCACTAACCCAAGCCGAGACGGAGGGTGCTGACGTTCGTGACGAAAATCGCGTCGCAACCAATCTCAGACTCCAACTCAGGAAACCAGATGCGAGATCAAGGGTATTATTCCCCGGCGCCCGTGGGAAAAGCTGCGCATCACCCGTGTTCCTGTAGCATTGCGCACGAGCGCACACATTATCCCGCAATCTCAGAGCACCTTTTGGCCTTGCACTGTTGCACAGTACGGAGTACTCCGGACTTGCTACAATTTTGATAGCGGGATATTTTCCGAGGCCTCGCCACGCCCAAAGCTTATGGTTTCCGCTGTCAAAATGTCAAATCCTACAGAGAAAAGACCCTTCCTTCAGGGCGGGACGGGGGTTCCCACCCTCGTGCAGAACTGACTATTGATGAGTGGAACACGGCCGACTCGAGTCGAAACACACACCCCATTTTTTTTCTCGCGACCCCGGCGGGAAGTTTGGGCTACAAACTTCTACAGTACCTGACAAGCGGGCTCCATCAACTAATATAGTAAGGAGGTTCCAATCTGTCGGGATCGCATCCGAATGAAGATGAAAAAGAGTGGCTGTCGCGGAAACTCTAGAAAAAGCAATTGCTACGGCGCCATCGCGAACTAGTACGTAATGCGCATACATACTGAGCTCAGATTTGAGCGAACTTCCCCATGAAAACACATCATCGCATGTGCGTCTTTCCAGTGACCTGGTTTGGGTTATTAGTTCTGTTCTGTTCTTCCGAGGGATTGTGTTGTCCGAGAAAATGGAGCGGGAAGTATCTCCCATCGCCAATCGCCTTGAACTACTGTGGCTTGATGGATTTCTTGCTTGACAATGGGTCTAGTCTGCTCGATCGTAAAGGTCGAGTATTTGTTTTTTTTTTCTTCATATCCCGCCCCTTGACTTTGTGAATATATTCTACCCCTCTCAGCACGTATCTGTGTTAAGCTCCACCTTGTATGGTATGCTACTAGATATTGGCAATGTCATCGTGTTTAGACTGTTGGAGTGCCCCATTCGTATTGGCGACAGTAATCGCAGAGCGTAGCGTAGTTATTCCATACCTCTCGAGGCGTGCGGATTTTCGTACTTCAATTTTGTTGCTGATTCGTCAATTTGTGACAGAATCTTCGCTAGAAGTAAGACTAAGAGAGTCATCGGATTATTGATGACTCATGGATTCTATCAAGAGTAAGAGGATCGAAATAGACAGGATCATGTTTGATTGCAGATTTGGACGCGCTGTCAATCCAGAAAATCATGGCACATGTATCGCGAGTCACGACTTCGATAACAGAGCCCACAACGCGTGATTCTAATGTTGTTCTGTGTTGATTTAGATGAGTATTTGTCGTAAGTCACGACTTCGATGATAAAGCTCCCGCATAATTCTAGTTTTGTTAAGCGTCAATTCAAAGTGGACAACTGCCTATGAACTATATATCACGAGTCGAGACTGATAATAAAGCTCACGCGTGATTCTGGCCTTGTCGACCATCAATCCAGACAACCAAAGAGTATGTATTGCAAGTCGCGACTTCGATATAGAGCAAAGCTCACGCGTGATTCCATGGATGTGGTTTCGTTGAAAGACTCCAGACAAGACCATACAGAGGCTGAAAAAATCGCCCATGAAGCATTTTTGGCCCACCGGTGCTCTTGCATTGTCACCCAGTCTTTCCCACATTCCCCTAGCCAGTTGGGGGAAGAATGCATGGTTTTCGGGATAGTTGAATATAGACTCGAAGATATGATCCAAAATATCACCTTCCACGTCCCACGCATAATTAGTCTGTCGCTGGTGTGGAACGGGGAATAACGAGAAGCGTGATTCTCTCGTTTATGGGTGAGGCCCAGGACTACCAGTCTAGTAGAATAAATGAAAATTGAAAGGTTGGAGTGTGATAATCGACCTGATTCACAGTCTACCCATGACCGTCCACGTATGGTACTCCGTACATTTTGAGATGTAGACACAGGGCCAAAATACAATACCGACTAGCCCAAGAATCAAAAAGAATAGAGTAGTCAAACTCATTTCGATCCACACATATTGTAGGCCTATATTTACCCATACGAAAAGAGTCATCCCATAATTTCGCCCTATAACGGGGTTATTAGCCGTGAAGTCAAGATGAAAGGCTGCAAGATATCTAGATATAGCACCTGCTCGACGATATAAGGCCTCTAGAAAGTTTGACCCACGGTCGCTGTATAAACCTCGCTAATCCGTTCTTTTGCGCCTCTTATAGAATGCAAATCACCTTTTTCTGCTCGTGTTCCTGCTTATGTTCCAAAGCCCAGCATATCGGAGTGAATCCACTGTTATCCCGTGCGGAACTATCCAATCCTAGTTTCAGAAGCAGCTGGACTATAGACTCGTTTCCATACCGGGCTGCTATACGCAATGCACTGCATCCCCAATTATCCAGGACTAAAATATCGGCACTAGCCTTGTGAAGGACCTTTATGCACTCATCTACCATAGAAAGAGCCGCAACCAAAACTACGGTGTAGCAATGCTCATCTCGTATGGTGATATCAACACCAAATTCAAGCAATAGGCGTATAATATTAGCGTGCCCCCTAAGAGCTGCACGCTTCAACATAGTTTCCCCTTGCTCCGTTTTAATAGAATGGTCTGCCCCAGCCTCAAGAAGGGCCCTCGCAGCGCTTTCTCGACCTAGCATAGCGACATAATAAAGGGGGGTCAACACTCGTGGTATCCTTCGGGGATCAAAATCCGTGCCAGCTTTAATGAGCATCTGGAGAATAGTTGTTTTATGCCTATACCCCTCATGCAAGGGTGTTCTTCCGCTAAAATCCGCTGCAGAAGGGTTTGCAACGTGGTGTAGAAGAATTTGGAGAATCTCAACTGCATTAACCGCACCTTCAACGCAGGCAATATGAACGGCGGTTCTTCCCTTATGATCCTGTGCTGATGTATTCGAACCAGCATGAAACAGTGCATTTGCCATCCGTTGATCACCGTTCCTGACTGCTTGATGAAGAAGCGACCCTCCTTCGTTGTTGGAGATAGAGCTCTGCGGGATCCATTTAGCGAGAGGTTCAATCAGATATTCAAACCCTTGCTCCATTATCATATGTAATACAGTGTGTTTGCTCCCATCCTGGGCCTGGATATGTTGAGAGGCAAGAAGCGTAGTGATGTGGGGAATGCCTTGAACCAAATTCAAGAGATCTGAATGTTGCAAATAGTTTACAATCATCAGAATTATCTCCAAGGGAAGCTTTAGATATTTGTAGGCCACCATTAGTGTCATCTCAGTAAGGTACCAGATAGTTAGAAACCTGAGCTGGTTTCGAATTCAGGCAGCGATCAGGAAATATAATATTAATAGAATCATGTGACATGTGACCGTGGGGGCTACAGGGCGACAGGGCAACAACGGTGATGCAGGAGTTATCCAAAGGTTCTGAAACAAGCCTCCTCAATTGATCTGTGCACCTGCTAATGCACACAGCCACTGTATTTCCTAGTCAGGTAAACCTTTCTAGACCAGGGGGCCATTAGAGGTAAGCCTAAATCGCCCCAAGCAACCACGGCTCGTTTAGCATTTAATCAGTTTACAGGTAAAGCCGGTTGTCTCAGGTTCAGCTGCTTCCGGGGATGAGATTTGTATATCTTATATCTTCTTAATAAGTACCACTGTTTACGCTAGCCCCTCAGACCGTCTAACAAGGGACAGGCTACAGGGAATTTTCTCCAGATGACGGAAGCTTGTTATCAAAAGATGCACTGAACTAATCTGTCTGATGCACGAGGTACCGCTCTGGCGCGTGCGCTCATGGCATCTAGATCCGAAGAGGACTATAACAACAACAGCCAAACAATCTTGAATTTGAAATTTGATTTAAGTATCTAAATTGGGTTGGAGGGAGAGAGAATCCAAGTAAACATAAACAGAGGACAAAGACGGCCACTTTCGATACATGTTTCCCAGAATTCCATCTGTAGCAGTGATGGGGAAGGTGCGTGGGATCAGATCCTAGACACCAAGAAGCAAAATAGCCATTCATACGATAGGTGACAATCCGTGGCCCTTTAAAATGTAGCAAAAAAAGCTAATTCGGCCCACCAGTCACCGCTGCCATCCCTCATCTCTTACACCAGTGGCCCGTCGGCATTGTAATGAGCATCAACAACAATGTTGCCCTGCACATGGACGATCAACCGAGCATCACCGCCATCAGAAGGGGGCAACCACTGGACGACGATCTTCCCAGCTGCGGTTCCAAGTAATGCCTCCTCATCAGTAATCATCTTGACCTAATAACCTTGTCTTCTTAGTGTGCCGGCCGGGTACTTCCTGAAGAAGAACTCTCCTAGATCGTCCACTGCATCTCCGTACTTGAGCGCCGTGCCGCTGGAACTCGCATATGGCGTCGCCACCACCATATACGGCCGCTGACCTTCGAATACCGCCTTGCTTTCGCTTATATCATCTTCAAATGGGCCGGCGAACTTTTAAACAAATGTCGGTTTTGCGGTGTCTGCAAAGACTTTATTCGTGCCCGCGTCCTCTGCGAAATGCCTCAAGTAGAGGTCTCTTCCAGACGCGATGACTACCAGAGTACAACCGAAACAGACGCCCGTCGAGTACACCTGGCCCTCAGAAACTGTTGTTCTCCAGAATTTACTATGCCCTGTCAAAATGAAGTTGGCTGGGTTCTTCTCTGCCTGTTTGTAGAGGCCGAGCACAGTTGTATCCGTTTGATCAGCGGCCGGCTGGTAATCTCCATGACTGTTGAAGGTTTGAAGCTCTCCACCATGTTCACTACCAAAAGTTTCTTCGTCGCTACTACCTCCACTATCTCCATGGGGTTTCAGACAAGTCGGACATGAATAATCTTTCTCGCCTAGGCTTTCTAGGATGGAATGCACCCTAGTCTCTGGAGTATAAATTTAGATTGATAATAGGTTAGTGAAAGTTGTTTAATGAATTGATACTGCAAGGCTACCGCCGTACCGAAGTAAAGTAGCGGATATCAGCCTCAGTCTCGGTCCTGCCTCGTGCAGCTGTTGGTATTTCCGAGTCGTTTCGAACACAAAAACCGCAAATATAAGAAAAGTCCAGCGAGAATACAAGAACGATAAATTCACAGCTCCATAGACCCCATTGGGGGACGGACTGATGGTTCAGTAAATGAAGTGGCGCTGGTCCATGGGTCATACATACATCGAGGAGATGACCTTGAGTATTTACGAATATGTATATACCTATTAAGAATAGACCTCGAGACATCCATATTAGTTTTGAATTATAATGAATATTTACTACTGATAGAGTTTATATTAATTAACATGTTGTTATGCGAGCAAAACATAAAGCACAGTTTTCCGATTATGAACTCAAAGTTCCCCATAGTATGAAAGGATCGAGATCAGATCACCAAACTGCTGTATTACTACAGACCTAATAGCTTTTGAGCACAATAAAACTACTCTCGCTAACACTAGTATAATTGTAACATGCTAAGACTGTTTAGTAGCAGGTGCGTTGGATTCCCGATTCTAAGCCCCCTACTGAGTGGTGGTGATAGCCCCAACCAACTCAACTTCAATAGCCCCCAACTGAACTGGCTGCTGAGTCCTGAGCCAGGCTAACTCGGTAGGACAAATTATAGTGAGCTGATCTGCCTCGTGATACACCTGAAACAAGCCGTCACTAAGTTGCTTAACTATATCAATCAAGATTGGCCCCATAAATCCAACTACATCTGATCTATTAGGAAAGCTTCCTAGGATACCCGCTATAGTCTTACTAGCAGAGATTCTAGGTATCGTGGGGAAAGAGGGGGCTATCTTACCCTGACATTGGCCCCCCAGGATCAGCCCCCTGCATAAGTGGTCATGGTCGGAGAATTAGTGCTTATTCTGGGCCTCGGAGGAACGGGTCATACGGCACAATGTAGGATAAAAGCTTGACATGGCTGACAAGCATTTCACAAGCCAATAGTCTGTTCCGCACAACAAATAGAGGTATCAGCAGCTTTTATCGCTTGGATTGTTGAGAGTAAAGCAGAATTAGTAGATACATTTACGTCATTCAATTGATATCAAGCCATACTTAGATGGATCGAGGTGGGTCCTATTAGACAGATGACTGCATCTGAACGGCGGTATATGAGCAGTTCCACAAATGTTGAGTAAGTAGCCCAAACTTGGAATAGAAACATATTTGGAGCAAGCGCTTGTGAAAACCAGCCCCAGTTTGTGTTAACATTGACTGCGCGAGCTCCAAGACCCCAAAAATGGCTGAATAGGGAATCTGCATTCCAATTTCAGTACGCACAGCGTTCATGACGCACATCAGGTGTCGCCAATTTGATGGCTAGCACAACGCTATTGGGGCCAACTGTGGTGAGAGGATATCGGAGGATGGGGCGGAGCTCCTGAACAGTTAGTTATTCTATGCGGCTCAGATCTATTTTGATTCTACTATTTACCTAGAAGGGAAAGACTTGTTTCAAGATCTAGTGTTGGTATAGCTGGATCTAATTGTTTTGGGAACAAGGGTTCCCTTAATTGGGGCCAATGTACAACGGAGCTCCTCAATTCACCGGCCACGGGGCGATATCTTGACTGGGTCGAATATCGGGGGTAATGGGGGCATTCAAGTGTATTTGGGGCCGGCAAAAGATGACAGTCCTGGACGCCCCCAACTCGGTGTTCGTGTCAATGACAGGCCCGGAATGGGGTATCGCCGACTATATAAACCACAACTTGTCGCTCGTGCCGTTGTAGTTCACTCAATCATCAACCGTACAAGACTTTTCCTCTTTTTTGCATCTCCCAACACAGCAGCCATGGCAGGAAACGCAATTGCCTTCCTTTTATCAGGTCTAGCCATGATTCCCATGGTGCCGTCGATGTTCCCAAGCTCTCAGTCATCCTCTACGAGTGTCCGCGTAGCCGCCGGTTTATCAATGCCCGGAGAAGCCAGTTGGGCCAGCACTGGCGGAAATACACCAGGCATCGCGCTGTTTGACGAGGACGGAAACCGCATCGGCTTCAAGAGCGGCACCCGCCAAGGCAAGATCGGCGACGGCGAGTTCAAAGACATCGTCGTGGACCCCATCGACAGTAACAACAATCGTGCCCCATCCTATATGAGCGTGTCTGGTGGTGGCGAAGACTCCATTTGCATAGCGTATATCTACGTCACCCCGCCAAGCAAGGAGTTCTGGGGCTTCTTCGGCGACGTCCCTAAGGAGTGTGGCGGCTTTTGGTACCATTCTAACCTGCCCGTTCAGCGTCAGGATGGCGACCCCTTCAAGCCTAGCTGCTTCTGGATCGACTCGCCCCACCTTGACACTAAGAAGACCACAAACGGCTTTCCTCAGGGTGCAAGCATGCATTTGATTGATTTTGCAGCCACCCAGAACCGCGTACAGCAGTATCAAGACTACAAAGATACGATGTGCGGCAGCACGCCACGATTTTCACTGTGGCCCTCCTTAACAGAGATGAATTGCGTTCCAATCTTTAATCCACCTTTAGTTTACAACGACGATGGCACCGATAAAAGCCTTTCAGCACTGAAAACCCCTGGACAGACAATGTGC
This sequence comes from Penicillium sp. PF1803, assembly GCA_023626575.1. Classification (NCBI taxonomy): domain Eukaryota; kingdom Fungi; phylum Ascomycota; class Eurotiomycetes; order Eurotiales; family Aspergillaceae; genus Penicillium; species Penicillium sp. PF1803. The sequence continues at coordinate 12,591 of JAMAGZ010000094.1, read as the reverse complement.
GACCCCGGTCCGAATCAGAAGCCGACCGAGAAGCAGATCTTGCAGCTCGAAAAATGGGACATCGGACGGTTTTCCCAGCCAACATATGGTACCAGGAGACGTGGGTTCAACCCCCGACAGAGCAATCGCGTCTGCTTCGCAGATCATCAGACCGTGGTGGTAAGTGAGCATGAAGACCACACTGCCAGTGAGCTGTGTAAGAGCGATTCAGCAGCAGGGCCGGATTTCGTCTCCACTAAGGAAGGCTTATTCTGTGACATGTGTTCCGGAGAGCTATGGCCGTTATGTTCAGCGGCTATTCCTACGGGATGCTTCGATGTGGACTTGAAGGCGATGAAGGCAAAAAATGGGACTATCACCCAGATTGGGCTTCATGCCAGAGACACAATCACTGGGAGGGATATTCCCGAGAAGGAGTACAAGAAAGTGCTGCATTGGAAGTGATTAACGTTATTCAGTTGTTCTGGCTGTTTTATATTCCTGTCTTCGCTTGCTCTTCCTTGTTCTCAATTTCGACAGCCCTATTCAATGTGACTATTCAATTTCCTATAGTTATTATGTCCATGACTCGCTGCATTGAATATTTCTGTTAAAACTTGTCCATCACAATCCTACTGCATACCATAAGCCTATTCCCTTCATATCTTCTAGATATCTCATTGAGATCTTTTCTCATCCTTCTTAACCTCAATGGCATGACAAAAGGGATTATCAGTATGCTCGGATGCTGCATGTATTGTGCTCTGAAGTCAGTCGTAGAAGTGTGAAGTTAGTATGTGAAAGTTATCTTTAGGCGACTCTGAATTGTTTGAGGGGCGACTATCACTCTTGAATCCAGTGATATGTTTGTCTTTTTTCCACTCACAGGCCCCGGTCATCATGTCCTGACAAATTATTTGATATCTCTCAGTCAGTTGGGGAAAAGAATCTTTCACCTGAATCGACCTCAACCTTCTCCTCCCTATATACTCTGCCCCGTTACTGCATCTCCACCAGGACACCGAAGGACATCGCTAATCCCACGCCGCACCCGATATACACCTTTACACCCTCTTAACACCTCCATAAAAGCTATCAAAGAAAAGAATAATATAATATAAAGGTCAATTAAGATGAATATCTATTAGAAAAGAATATCTCAAAAAAATCTTCAAAAAATTGTACTCTCCCAGCCTAGGGATGTGCCCGCCCGTCCGTGGAGCCTACAGCGTCAACACTGGCCCATTTTTTTCTTCTTTTTTTTTTTGTTTCTCCACTCCTCCAGGGCACACCTATCTATGGTCACCAATTTATAGTAACCAACTAGGCCATCGGATGGGGGGGAGTGACTGTTTGACGTGGAAGATGGTGATAACCCTTGTTTGATGCCCGGATTTGCCCTTTGGGAATTTAATTACAACCTCAGATGGGAGGCCTTTTTACAGTATCTCCCCAAATAATATTGATTAATCGGCTTTAAAATATCTCCCGTAAGTCCCTCATAATAGGATGTTTAATTCGAAACCTTTATACCCCGATGTCTGCTGTTGATGTTATCAACTCCCATCCCTTGCGGGACCATACTGCATAACAGCATCAAACCACATAAGATACAGCAAGTTCCAAGACGATGAACAGTGTTCAACACGTCACTGATCTGGAATATTTGAAGAAACGACGTTATGTATCCTGAGTCGGAGCCCTTTATTCCAAGACCAGATCACTCGAGACGGTGATATCGTGTCCCTGCCCTGGCATACCCCTCCATCGACGCGTCGCGTCTGTCGAATTCCTCATGTCAGGAGCTCATCCTGAGACCTACTCCCATTGGAATGAGATTGAATATTTCACAAGAATTTTATGAGCGAGGTTTCCCATCTCTCTTGTCAATCCAAACACGTCGTGACAAACGCCCATCCAAACATCCCACTCTCACACCACTAAGAACATCGACACCGTCCTTCGAGGCAAATCATAGATCAACGGTAAGGACTCTGACCTACTAGCCATTTAGAATACTTCTTTACTGACGCGTAGCGCAACAAGTCACAGAAAACACAAACACTTTCAGGATGAAGCTGACCGCCATCCTCGCCGCGATTTCTCTTTCCTCCCTCATCGTCGCGGCGCCTGTACCGACTGAATCACGCCGAGGATTTATTCCCAAGCCCATGGATTTAATTGAGATGATGTATCCTCATTCAGGGATTCCCAGGCTTGCCGGGAAACTTGAGAAAGGGTTGCATATCTGTATGTATCCCGTGGGATGCGTCAGTTTGCACGATATAGCTGATAATCATTGTGACAGGATAACAAAAGAAGATGATAAAAGACGCGAGCAACAAGGAATGACCATACCCAAGATGTGGGCTCACTGGCTGTCGACTTTTCTTGTCAGCTGAACGGCCGGAAGAAAGTATTTAACATCAATTCGAGGAATCCTCACCAATGACGGATTTTAGTGCCATCTTGATTCGTATCATGAAGTTTCGAATCGTATGGCAATAGCCTTCTAAAGAATTATCAAGAATCAAAGTTTTTCGCTATTTCCCTCCTCTCTTGCACTTTATTCGCGTATAATCAGCCACTGTTTAACTCGTCCGGTGTCTCCATTGAATTGAGGAGTATCCACCATCTCGACCTCCTCCAAAGTAGTGAAGTTGAGAATCCTATAAAACGGAAGATTTTTCTCACTAGAACGCCCAATGAGAATTGGTGCCTGGTCAACATACTCAACAACGGCTTTCATAGCGATCTTTTCGATTCCCTTTCCCTGTAGCGACGGATGAACTGCAATCATCGAGATGCCAAGCTTCAGGATTTTCTTTATACGGGGTATCAGTGAGCAAGAACTAGCCAATGCCGATCGTATCATTCAGGGTGTTCTTTCAGGAACCGGCAACCCCTGCGATGATGGCTGGCTCTACAACGATAGCGCTCGCCTTGATCTCGAGGCACCAACTTGGCTCAAGTCGCTTATGATCTGGGATGTCTATCATGAAGGGATTATTTTTGGACTCAACCTTGAGAAAGATACGTACGACCGTCAAGAAATTCTCGTGAATCACATTCGGGACGAATCTCTGGTCGATAGCATCTTATTCGAATACGATATTGAAGCTAGTCTGCCCAAGGAAGTGCTCTTAGAACGAGTGTGCGATTTAGGTGGGGATGCTGCCTTCAAAATACCAAATTGGCAGGCTGGTTTGCACAAGAAGCGACTTTCATCCCAGAATATGCTTTTCAAATACCATTTTGGCCAACGATCCCGTCTCAAGAACGAACTCGAAGGAACAGCTTATCATGCGCATGAACTTCTCTATCTTTTTGGGAACCTCAAAAATGAGATGAACGAGACTGAAATTATCATGGCTCGTGATTTTGCCTCTGCCTGGGTTGATTTTGTGAATGGTGGGACCCCATGGACAAGCGGAGAAGATCCATGGAAGGTTTGGGGCCCTGAATCGGTGCAAAACATCAAGTCTGAGGAGGAAGATGAACCTATCAGAATTCGCGATTTGAAAGGTTGCAATCTCTTGGAAATGATGACTTTTGACAAAGGTTCCCCAATGGAATAGAAGACCTTCTCATGAAGCGATCAAAGATTGGAAAGTTCTGAAACAAGAGTGGATGGCTTGTTATGCACATATGCCGGCTTCCTCCCTTTCAAGAACTTATCTTACTACATAGTATTCAGAACGCCCTACCCCACATTTCTATGAGAACCTGATTTTACTTTCGTATAGAAATGCTAGTAGTAATTGATATCATTGGATCCGTTCAAGTTACCGAGCAGATTATTTATTGGTTTGGAGCCCTGATCCCCTCCACCTACCGTTGGTGTTAATTAGCCATCGTCCTTTATGGGTGGTTTTCTACCGTAAACACGTTATCGAAGAGAATGGCATTTACCGGAGGGTCATTGAACTTTGATTGTTTCTTCGCAGAAGGTATTTACGCGAGCAGAATTCCTGAAACGGCCTCGAGATGCTATCCCAGTACCCCAACGTAAGCGTACTTTGTAGCCTTCACAGGGAATATTTCCCTCACGGCAAGCTTCGCAGCTGGGTCAACCGCCATCACATTTTCTGCGACTGCACCTACAGGTCCAGCATCCAGTGTGGGATCTGGTCCTGCTGGTTGACATGTTTTCTGGGCTTGGCTTGGAATGGACCCGAGATCGGCGAAATTGAATATATGCGAGGCTATTAGATCATATGACCTGACATAGGTATACGGAGTAGATGACCGTGCGTCCCTGGCGAGCACTTGAGTGTCCACGGCCGGGTGGTAATCAGATGCAAAGGAATATTGTACGATTCGATGGTTTGGAATTGGGGAGGTGAGAAGGCAACAGTGAAGGTGTCGCGTGGAGTCCACTCGGCGGCAAGACCTTCCTTTTTGGGTCTCCCGTCCGGGCCATCTCCAACACACGCACGAGATGACACAAACGATGAGCTGAACGTCCTTTCGTAGACAATCGAAATTGCATTATCCTCTCACCCACCGAATAATAGTAAAACACAAAGTACCCATCGCTAAAACATACCCTCCATATCCAGATCCAGGAACTCCGGATTACCCACCGCCATATCTGCGGCGTTGAGCACATCATCAATCGCATCCATTCCCGTGACACCAGCATCAAGTCCCATATCCTGGCCAACACCGCCATCCATCCCTGCCGCGGCTGCCGCGGCTGCCTTATCAAGCATCTGGTCGATATTCCCAGGATCGTCATTACCACTGACGCCGCCCGTCGCGTCGAGATTCATGCGATCCTGACCATCGACGCCAAGCTCCATATTCTGAATGATGTTGCTGACGTCGATATTGGAGACCCGCGATGGCGGGGCAGCAAGGAGGCTGACGCGGCGCCAGAGTCGGACAATGACCTCGGCACGGAGGGGGTCCTTTTCGGAGATCTTGGGCACATTCTGGTGTTGGAGGGAGAGGGCATCGCGGAGGGTGAGGATTGCGCAACGTGGCAGGGATTCTTTGCTGGGATCGACGGGGTGGCAGATGTTTTGGTCGACGGCGAAGGACTCAGGCATCGGGGCACAAATCATAGTCGCCGCGATATCCAAGGCAAGATCGCCGCTGCCGGCTTGGGTCTGCTGTTTCAGTTCGTCGATCAGAGCTCCCAGAACGCGTGCAGAGCCGAGAATGCGGATTCCTGCAAGCAGCTGGCGATGGGTATAGGACTGCGGTTGAAGGGAGATTTCCGAGCTTGCACTCCACAACGTGAGAGACTGAAGAGTCCCGCGGATACTGCCCGGGAAACCACCTGCTGCAGGGGCGGCCCAAACTTCGAGTTCGGAGCGAAGGCAACTGCCAACGCGTCGGAAGGATAGGTATGGATCCAGGGCATCGAGAATTGGTTTGATGTCAGAGATCTTGTCAATATTTTGCCGAGCTTGGTGTCTTGTGCGGACGTCTTTCAGTTGTTCCTCTAATGGGCGAGCGGTGATATGCAGGACGGTTTTGTGAATGGCTTGTGCTTCGCCAGAGATGGAACTGGGCTTGACGAGGGAGTAAAGAGTCTTGAGGGGGATCTCAGGCTCGGTTTCTGACTGCCAGATGTGGTTGCCGAGCCAAGTAAGCGCCACAACAAGAGAAGGGAGCAAAAAGGGTTCGAGCAGGTCTAGTTGTGCGTTAGAAGTAATGGCATAGAAAGGGGTCAGTCGCTCATCTCACATTCAAATCCACCTTTGAGCGTCTCAAAGTCCATCTTCCCCGACTCACAGGCTCCAAGACTCTGATCAAACAAAGTCGCAACCAGCACGTAGAATTCCTGTGGACTACACGTCGACATAGTCTCTTCATTGATACCCTCGGCAATGAACAAAGCCCCGATCCATGAACCAAGATCCTTGTTCTGTTTCTCGCTCAGCTCGGTGAGCTTCTGACTACAAGAGCCCCGATCCAGCAGTTTCAACAAGAACGAGTCATTGCTCGTGATCCCCATGTCGGCGGGGCTCAAGTCGTACCGATACTTGAACACAAGTACTAATAGAAGGATACTGCCAAATTCATCGTAGACGGGCTGGTTCTCGCCTTGATCTTCATCCCAACGCCACGAATCCAGCAAAGCGCAAAGAGGCTGCAGGACTTGCTTTGCGGTTCGGAACATAAGGATGACATCCAGGGTTTGAGGGCGTCGAGAAAGGGAGTTGCAGATGTTCTTCAGAGTCATCGTCTCTTTTTGATTGCAGAGATTGAACATGACCTAACAAGACCAGTCAGTCAAAGAATGATACGCTAGAGTAAGGATAATGGTACAAACCTCAGTGATAGCACCGACAATGGCACCCGCATTGCGCTCCATTGACTCGATCTCACCGATCAACTGCTCCGCACGCTCCGGGCGATTGTTGATTTGCGATACAAGATCGTCCTTCTGGTAAGGACCGCCCACCGGTACGGTCTGCATAGGATTTTCCCCTAGCAGCCGCTCTATGCTAGACTCCTGGATGAGTCTGTGAGATGCACAAGCGAATAGAAACTCCTGTCGGGCATCGGAGAGAATGCTACTCTCCTGCATGGAGAACATTTGAGAGAAAGAGGGGAACGAATTCGGGTCAAGCCGGTTGAGCGCCTGGGTGATGCACATCTCCATTGGAATCGGCACCATGGATGCTGCCGTCATTGCGGCGAAGAACGCCGGAAGCTTGTTGACCAAGAACGTCCGGAACAGGAACATAGTCCGGCTGGACTCGTTGCGGTGGACGCCATTGGATAGGACGTCGAAGGCGGCTGTTGTGATTTCCACCACGAGGACTTCTTGGTGGCCCTGAAAATGGAGACGGGTTAGGGCGGGGCACGATCCTTCACGGATGACAGACTGACGGGAAGGAGGGGCGTGAAAGACTCACCTCATAGCGATTGGTAAGGTAATTGATCAACATCGAGTCATCAACCAACGGACGTCCAACAAGCTAAGAGTGTATTAGTATCAAGGCCAATACAGGGGTTCAACATATCATACCATGGAATTGAGGTACACATAGAGACCAGCTCTAGTGTTGATCACCGGTCCATCCATCACCGAAGCCTCAAATTGGAGGGCATTCACATTCATACCCTCGATAGTCGGATGGTCCAACTGCTTGGAGGGTTGCTGTCCATACAGGTTGAACTCCTTCTGTAGCGTATCCAGCCTGTGCCGCAGAGGCAGGGACACGTCAACGCACAAAGGCAGGTATGAGGAGAGAGCCTGACCCAGCTTTGTTTTCAATTCTATCAGAAATGTCAGCACCGGGGAAATTAAACTTTGATCTGGGATATGAATGGAGGCGGCATACCTTGATGATAATCACTGGATAGTGTTGCCAGACCCTTTGATGTCCCGGACAAAGCCGCCAGCAAGATACCGAGCGACTCAAACAACGAGACAGCGTCGGGAGAGCTCATCAGCCCGCCACTTTGCTGTGAGACACCTTGATTGTGCCATTCAACGAAGGCCACAATCCAGTCCACTGTCGCATCATAAAGCTCTGCCGCCTCCGCAATCCGCCTTGGGATTGCTCCAGTTGAAATGGAAAGCATGACATCCTGGATGACCTTGATGTCTGTCATTAGAGTCGACATATTGGGTTTGGAATGCGATTTTTGGCGAATAGATGAATGCGCCAACAGTCGTCTCAATGCTGACGCCGCCTTCACCTGGCCGACCTTGCACAGCCCGTCGACATAGACTGGCAGGAGCGGGTCCCAGGCGATGCTGGATGCGGCGCGGGCCTCGAGGAGGAGATCAAGCAGGTCATTTTCTTTCAATGGTGATCGGTTCTGCATCAATTTTGATAGATCCTTGAACTCATCCACGTCTACGCGATGTGCCAGGCATCGCTGGACGAAGGTTCTCCACTGATCAGGGGATGCCGTATCTGACAACATTTTGGTCATAACAAGGATGAGAACCCGAAGCTCAGGTTATATAATTGGAGATTTCGATCATGTAGCCATCCCGTGCAATGCTGCCTTGACGTGAATGCAGTCCATCCCCAATTGGGCAGAGGGATGTCGGGTCTGTTTGGCCGAGGTCACGTGGCTACGGTTATCTGGTGAGTCACGTGGGTCACTGCCATTGGTGTCGGAAACAGATGGGGCATAATACCGCTAGACCAAAAATGCTCCATGGGCAACATTCTTAGTCATACGGGCTGTTTTCTTTGTTCCGTCAATTGGCAGCGACCGCTAACCAAAGAACCTCGTTCGACTCGCACTTTTTGGTCGTGGCTGTACATATGCAATGCTTGTAAGAGGTATCCATCCATAATCATTGGGTCGTGAATTGGAACCATTCACTGATCTTGACCACAGTAAGGATGACGTGGTCAGCTTGCGGTTGTAGCCTCAGGCCAGCACGCCAGACCTTCGCCAGTTGAGGACACTGAAAGTGCCTTACTGGAATGTGGTGGCCCTAGTAAGCACCAAACTAATCAGCATGGAGTTAATGTGAGAGTAAGAGAGAGAGAGACAGCATTCATGTCCCACCATGCATTATAAATGGCCAATAATTACTACTGATGTGTTTCTACCGTGGCTTCAAAATCGTCACCGGGCTTGTTCTCCTGTCACTCGAGGACCTGTCAGCATGAATCTAGTACCCTCAATTGCAGACTCAAGGAAACCTTCCACTAATAAATTCTGACTTAGCTCCTACTAACTAGTCGGTGAATCATCCATGAAGCCTTCCAGTAGATGTCAGTACGCTATCTCTATCTCTCCAAGAGAGTCCAGAAATGTCAGTGATTTCTTTTGGTAAAGGATGTAGATGTAAAACCAGCTACTATCTTCTCTGTGTTGAATGCGCTTCATTAGCCGGAATCAGCCTGGTTGATAAACCGTCCATGTGTGACAAACTCTTCCCAGACAGTCCAAGAGGGCATTTTCCATTCAGTCAGAGCATGGTGATTGTGCAATGCGTTCACTTGTCCCTTTTGAACAAAGATATAAGCAGCCCAACACCTCCCACATCTCCTTCTTCTTTGTATATACCTCCTGTTTGCCCAATGAGCCATATTGCTCAAGGATCACATGAGCCAGAGCTATCTAGATCCCCCATACTCTCGATAGAACGTGGCTTCCTATACATCTCTTAATCCATGGTTATTCCTCTTCTCCATCTTTTCCATATCAACATCATCATCAGCCAGAAGTGCCTATATTCTGTCATCGCTTTGCTTGTTCCCATCATCTTCTCAGAGCCCCAATCCTTGCCCAGATGTCTTTGACTTCCACTGTCTGAGTTTATCATCGCGTGCTCTAGATCATACTCCGTCTATATATGGCTCTTCTGGCGTAGATCCCCGGAGAAGAAACCTGCCGGAATCCCATATATTGAATGTGGGCTTGTCCTTACCACAGACTATCACCGGCCACTGAATCCATGACCCGAAGAGCTCACATGAGGATTCGTATGATTCCCATCTCCCGCATTACCACTTGGTACCTCGCTGATCTTCTCGCTCTTCTTCTACAGGAACTCACTCTCGTCTGTGGTATCCTTTTATCACACCAATCGTTCCGCGACATTGTTGCTGCCCGTCTGGTAGTGATTTCCTATCAGTATCAACAATGACGGGTATACGAAGAGTCCACGATGACTTGCGTTTTCTTCCAGGAACCTTGTCTTTTGAGGGTCTATCAACGAGCCTAGATCCGACATACGACTGAGGCCTTTATCTGCTGCCTTTATATAACGCTCTAGCCACGAGCCTATTTCACTATCCAACTCGGGATGTGATATTCTATGAGTTACTCCAAACAATTTCATGCTCGTGCTCATTGCATAGCTCTCCGACTCATGAATCTTGTTCCTTTTTCTGTCATCAACGGAGAGTCGGCTTCCAATCATACAAACTAAGGTGTCTTTGTCAACCATGTCGATCGACGCAGAGAGCAGTTTGCAGACCGAGATCAAGACTCCCGGTTTGAAAGCAATCGAAGAGTCGAATACAAGGATTTTCTGAACTCAGAGATGCAGGTACCAACTTCGTCAACTCTTCTTACTTGACGCGCACAGAACGATCTCCCAGCCTACCCCCGATCGTCACGATCTGAAAAGTGACTTACGCTGCTTGCGTAGCCGCCCTCGCAATATCTTCCTCTCACAGCCATTTCATCGTCTTCTCGGCGTAATCTTCCATCTCCTCGACCTTATGGGGCTGACCTTGGTAGAACCACAGAAACCTCCCAGGGCTAGGATACTTCTATCACAACCAGCCCTCGAAGAATTGTTGATCTCTCGTTCCTATATCTCAGGAGCACACGTGGCTGGTTGCCGCGGCACGAATCCACAAGGAAAACGGCAGCTTCACCATCATGATCTGGGAGCATCGTGCGACTGCGAGACTACATTGCGGCCTGCGCACGCTTTCTGCTTGGTTCCAAGTCCCTCTATGACCACCTCACTCCCGCACTCTGTTTTCCCCTCCCTGGTACACGACAAAGCACTTTTCCGAGGCATCATCCCCAATACACGGCTTCGAATGGTGTAAGAAACGTGCTCGACTGCGGCTATAACCCCCTTGTGAGAGTCTCAACGGGACGAACCACAATCGTCTCGATAGACGACAACAGAAACTTTGAGGACATTCAAAAAACTATTCCAACCAAGCATGTCTACCGCTACCAATCCTGTCGGTACTATACACCTGCAACTCTGACTGCATATGCAGAACAACAATCCTCTGGGGAGGAGATATCCATGTCCATTCCAAGGATGTTTATTGCTTAGCTGGGCAGGAACTACCGCGATTCAGTATCATCCAGGCGTCCGAGGTAATGAGCTAGCAGCATTTACCGGGGCTGTTGTGAATTCTCAGAGCAGATTCAAGAACACACCGTGACTCAGATCACTCCCCGAACGGGTCACTGATGGCACAATTGGCTGTACTACATGTTCAACAGCGGGAGTGGATTGGGTCATCCCTTCGATGCTTACAAGCACACACCAAGATGGGATACCCCACCGGACAAACTCAACGGCGGAACCGTCTCTGTCGTTCCCGGTTATCCTCAGAACAACCGTCCGACGGTAACTCGAGGGGAGGAGGAAGACGTACACACCTACCCGTGATGTGGACGCCGGTGAAGCTCCCGCAAGACAATACCTACCAAACACAGACGTCTAGGTATCCAAGAAACAAACCATCGGTGGATCAACCCGACCCAGCAATCTTTGCGCCGCACTGAAATCTCAAGCCACGAAGAGATCTTCCAAACTGGGCTGCTACTTCCTCATGGCCCTGAAGCAGAGACGATCATCATCATCGATCCGGACTTCACGAGCTGAGAACCATCCATCCCCCTCTCAGAGCTGGTGCAAGGCTTACTTCACAACCCACACTGAGATGGTATACTCTACAGGCCAAACACAACGGAGGTACCGGCTCTCTCGTTACCGGTTATCGTTATTCTCTACTAGAGACTATGATCAACCAGGACTCAACAAGACCAGGAGGAAGAGGCATTCGCCTGCCGCACATCCCCAACGCCGTGGACGCTGGTCAAGCGCCTGCCAAGACACCACACGTACCAAACACAGAAGTTTGAGCATTGAAGATAAAGAAACAAACCCTCGGTTGAATTAACTCATCAGCGGAAAGAGGAACCGGCTTTGACACTAAATCTCTAAGAAATTATGATCACTCGCACGGCGCTCTTTCTTTCCTTCCTTCTCCTAATGGCCATGAAGTCATGAAGTCATGAACCACGAGACGTCCCTTCACGCCAGCCTCAGGGCTTCAGCTCTCCTACCCGGCTCGTTCGGTACATTCCTCCAACTTCAGTTCATAGCTTCGCCTCATCTCACCTCCGCTCCAAGACCCGCCGAGGACACCGAAGCCAAGCGAATGGATTTTTTTGATTCTATTCTATGCCCCGGCCATACTTTGCCACGTCACTCTGAAGATCATGCAAGATGGATGGAAAATGCATTCTCATGTGCACTTCTGAATCTCCCGTTCTTGATATGAGATATTGTCGACTCCGTCATGTATGATTTCCGATAGAAAAAGTCGCTCGCAGAAGTTTTGCTTCGGGTTGAATTCGATTGAGAGAATGGGAGGCGTCCCAAAGCACTTCTACCGCTTCCCATTTTGATTTCCGATACCGAAAGTCGAATTTTCACAACTCAGATTTCAGGACGGAGGCCAGGGAGGACTTCCCGGCCCTATTCCCTGTTACCACAAAGCGAAAAGCGAAAATCCGCAAATTTCGCCAAGTTTTCAAAATCAAGTACTATACGCACTTTGGTTTCGCAACCTTCTCGTGGTACCTCCTGTACAGTACCCCAGCACGGGTTGTACTGCTCTGTATGACGACAACAGGTCTGGAAAGATTTCGAGCTACACGAAGGTCTAGCGAGCAAAGCAAGCCGTGGGCAAGCTGAGTGGCCACTGGAAGTTCGCAGACATCGTTCGTACCTAAACACAAGGGCGAGTCAGGCGTGTTCCCCGCTTAGCCCCGGGAAAAGCACTTAGCCGTTGGTTCTTTGGCAAACAATGTACCTACAGCTATACTTATCTACTACACCACCCTTCCAAAAGTCTGTGTGCACTCCGCCCCACCACCTATCACCCCAACAACCACCCTCTATTTTTTTTT
>JAMAGZ010000093.1:0-137246 GCA_023626575.1 Penicillium sp. PF1803 | reverse complement strand
AGCGAAGATGAAAAGGGAGCGAAGATGAAAAGGGAGCGAAGATGAAAAGGGAGCGAAGATGAAAAGGGAGCGAAGATGAAAAGGGAGCGAAGATGAAAAGGGAGCAGAATCGAGTCCATGTCAAGAGGTCCCTGGTAGTTGGGCTTGTCAAATTTGGGCGAACCCGCACCCCACCAGTCTCCTGCTGTGAGTGATGATTGTGGCTGAAGCCAGGATACGTCGTAGTCTCGTTTGTAGGCCCAGGAAAATTTGTCATTGTCTCCCTTCAAGAGAAAATATTAGCATGTGCCTAATCGATGACAAAAGACGTACGTACCTGATCAGCGCCATCTGGGGGTGGCATAGCGCTCTCGTACAAAACAAGCTTTTGCTTATAGTCGCCGTTTTTCCCGTAATCGCCGGCTGTGACCCACTCTAGTGATGTCGAAAGAGCACCAGGTTAGAGAAGTAAAATGCAAAGGCATATGGAATATACGGAAGATTCTTACTTGTCTTGTCTTGCCATGGCACCCAGAGGTCTGGTACGTCGGAGTCTTCCCGCAGAGCAGAATTCAATTGTTTCCAGTTAGACGTGAGGCTTCCCATCATTCCTAAAATGAAAGGTTAGCAAATCGCTAGTAACATGTAAAAAATAAGAAAAAAAGGAAAATAGCAAGCACTTACCAAGACACTGTCCGTGCCAGTTGTTTTGGAAACTAGGCACACATTTGGCCCGACGCTGACTCGCAGGGAGCCATGTGCCGCCCTGCTCACTGGATTTCCAGGGGAATTCATCACACTGTAGCTGGAGATTACTTCGCCGCACAGCCGCATTCAAATCCCTTGTTGCCTGCTGACATGTTCCCTCTGGACAGACGGACTTCCATCGTGGCTTTGTGTATTTTTCTCCCTGGGAAAATGTGAATCGGCTTTGCAACGGGTTAAGCTTGACAATGTCATCACACAAACCCGGAACGTCCTCGGTAAGTCTTTCAGAGACATCTCCATCGGCATCCTTGATCTCATTGACGACTTGGTATGTACTCAGAAATGCACAATTGACTGAGAAGAAGTTGCAAGTCAGTCACCAGGTGCCATATGAAAATGATGGGGATTTGGGTACAGGAATCGGCCTTACATCGCAGCTCTGGTACCCTGAACCCAGTGGCTCCGGGTGGGCATTTGCCATTGTTGGAAAACTCTGGGGTTTTAGGATCTGGAATCCTTGTCAGTATCTGGTTTTAACCAAAGCAACCTGAGGATGGTTCGTTCATACCTCCACTCCCACTAATGTCAGTTCGGCGAAAGATGTCCGCAGCTGGGTTCAGAACAGAGTGGGTAGTGTTATCAAGCAAGTCCGCATCAATTTGAGGGATTCGATCAGTATGGATCGAAGAATCTCTCTTCTCCGCGTTGGAGTGCGACATTGGAATTGTTCCCTTCTTTTCGTACAATTGGAGAATCTTGTCCGGATTATACGCCATGCGATCTCCGGTCGCCCAGTCAATCACGCTCAGGATCTTTGCCTTTGCCTTGTAACCGATATTGTAGAACAGGTATGCGCCAAACCGGTAATGGAAAGCGTTGTCGGAGGAGTCGTAGTCCCCATGGGCTTGGAAAGAGAGGTCACCATTGACATAGCCACTGAGTTGGGCATCCATCAACGTTTTGCCAGCCACGAGCTTGCCGCCACCAATTTTGATCCCCATGTTGGCTTGCGGAGTGATGATCACGTCAATCTGCGCATCGACGGCAACACCAGCATGGAAGACGGGTTCGATGTCACCTGGCGCGGGTGCACTGGTCTTGCTTTCCAGGCCAAGTAGGTTTGTGTACTTCTCTTGGACCTCGTCGTCCTGAGGCCAGAACACCTCGGCCTTTCCAAACGACATTTTGGCGCCAGCATCGAGCGAGCCGTATAATGTGATTTTGCCGCGGATCTAGATTGCAGGATTAGCGACCGTGCTTCATCTGATAGGGATTTATACCATGTACCTGTCCGTAGATGTCCAAGGTGGGACCAACGGCAGCGATTCCTTTGACAGCCAAACCAGGGTATGTGAGTGTATCGATGATCTTCTTTCGCTCAGTTTGAGTCTGCGCTTGAGCTCTGCCTTCCACATGCAAGCCAATATAGGCCTCGGGCTCCATGCCAAAGTAGGCAAACGTGTCAGGTTTGCTCGGGGGGATGAAGGTAGCCGACAGATAGTATGCGTATGTTGCATCCATGGACAGATCGGCTTCCAGATCCATGGAGAGTTCGCCGAAGAACGTTTCCCCTTCGCATCCCCACCTGGCATAGAAGAGGTTGATAGTCTTACTGAGGCCGAGCTCAATGACTCCAACACTGCTCTTTGTCACGGTGGTCTGGACTCTTTTTAGTAACATGCAAATGCGCGGACACACAAGACAGCTTACCAATTTCTTGATCCACTCCCCAAAGGCGCCAAACCAACGCTTCTCAGGCTGCGAGTGGCCAATTTCAAATGGAGTCTTCACTTTGATAGGCGCCTCACGCTTTCGAAGCTTCTTATCTTGAGAAGCAGCTCGCCGAACTTTCGCACGCCACTCGTCTTGAGTGAAAGCCTGTTCACCCATGCCACGCTTTCGCCGGCTCGCTGGGGAGTCGGTCATCTCGTCCCAGTACCCTAACAAGTTCGTATAGTCAACACGAATCTGCACGGCATCGTCATCACGCTTGAGTTTAATATCCTGGAAGTTGTAGTCGATCTTGACTTCGTAGACTGGGCTCTCGATTTTCTCCAATGATCGGTCCTGCAAGTGGTGGTCGGGTAGCTCGAAACCATCTACTTGCTTCATCGACACAATGCGTGCGAAGGGGCCTTCACCAACGTGAGGGGGCAGTGAGATGATGGTGTCCTCGGCTCCATCCAGAAAGACACGCTGACATTCCTTTGAGCTGGGAGAAAAGTTGCAGTAGACGTGGAAGGTCTCTTCGGCATGGTCAAAGACCGAGTCCAAAAGGGTCTGATTGTTGGTAAGAACAGAACGCTTTCTGGGAGGCAGCTTGACCGAGCGCCGCACAACGGTCTGGGTTACTGCGAAGTCGTTGTCCAGCGATCCCTCGGGTCCGTCGAGCATGACGAATCCGTACGCATCGGAGCCATCCTCTTCCGTAGACCGTTGATCGTCTTTGTCGTTATTCGCGTATTCATCACTATATTTCCAAACGACGTCTGACTTGTCGGGATCGTTGTAGTACTTTTCCCAGAGATATTTGGGGTCGACCGGCCAGTTCTTGTTGTACTTTGTGGGAGGATCGCAGCAGTACGACCACTCCGGGTCCATTCCATCATCGGGAACATGGGTATCGCATGAATCCTGATTGCCAGGTCCGCTACCCTTTGGAGCAGCCCTTGGCAGAATGGCTTCGGCAATCTTCACTTTGCCCGAGAGCATGGCCGCGGCTTACACATTCCATCCAAAGGATCACCAGTCGTATAAGTGTTGGTCCAGTGGCAATTCTTGAAGGGTCGGTCTTTCGAACAGCAGAGGCCACTTTTGAAAGCTTCCTTCTGCGGGCTTCCCACACTGCCCGTTATATCTGAGACATATGTGTCGGAGCACCAGGGTTTGCCATCGGGTTTATCGAACCGGTAGGTGTAGTAGTCTTTATCCGCGGGGCATGTGGTCTTGTCATCCAGGAACAAAGGGCCTTGACAGTCGGTCCAAGTGCATCCCTGGAAGATGGCGGCCGAGTCGCAGCAAAGATAGCGGGCACCGGTGAAGCACTGGCCTTCGCCTTTTGCATCCAGCGCGGTATCCTGATTCAATTTGAACTGGGTGCTGCCGCACTTTCCGTCACAGCCAAACTCGCTGCGTTCGGGGGCTCCATTCCATTCGCAGTTCTTGGGCATGGCATCTTTCGGACAACAAATGTGCCGGAACCAACCTTCATCACAGTCGCCGTGAAGACTTTTCCCTCCAGCCTGGAGTGGATTGTGGGCTGTGTCGACCGAGAGGTACCCTGATGGGCACACCTGATCGGGGTACTTCTCTTTGCCATTCGTACATCGATCGGTCAGGAAGCAATTCTGTCCAGTGTAGGCTGCGAACGCGTCGGCAAGCACCTTTTTGGAACGGCCGTCGCCATTCCCTTCCATTTGGAGACTGGACAGGTCTTGGCCGATCAGACCGGAGAGGGCATTGAATTCGCCATCATCCTGGTCAATTGCCCAGACCATCCAACCACTGAGGCAGTGCTTGGAAACAAATTTCTTCTTGTCATTGAACGACTGCTCGTCGTCGTAGGAGATCCACTGGGACCCCTCGTACACGTTGTACTTGACCGTCGTTTCGGGATCGTATTTGGTGCTGATGTCCAGGGAGTTGTTCCGAGAGCTGATTTCGGCGTAGGACAGAATTCCCGCCGTGTCGGTGCAAGTTCCAGGGGCACCGCCGGTGCTGAACTTGCATTTGCCATTGGGCGTCGTGCAGTCCACATCCTCCATGGTGAAAGAGCGGCCGTAGAAGGCGAAGCCAAACACCACCTTGGCCGGGTCGATATGGTTCCGCCAGAGTAGATCCAAGCCCAGTTCAATCTGAGTGATATCCGTATGGCCCTCAAGGTAGGGACCGGTCCACTTGCTGTCTCGGTCCCACATGCCGTGAAGATCATAACTCATGAGGTTGAAGTAATCCACATATCTCTGGATTCTCTCCACCTCAAACCCACGTAGGTACCAGTAGCTCGTAGGCAAGGTGACGGAGATTTCCCATCCGGGGTTCTCGCGATTGAAGGCCTCGCGCAACTCCGCGACCAAAGTAACATAGTTGGCAGCGTCATCCTTATTACCCCCACGGTCTGTTGCAGATGGATATTCCCAGTCAATATCAACACCATCCAAGTGGTAGTCTTGTAGATAGCGAACCACGGAATTGATAAATGCCTTTCGATTCTCATGAGTGCTTGCCACTAGGATGCGTGTTAGTCTTTCTTCAAAGTTGGGGACTCCAGTGACATTGCTTACTCTCGCTCCAAAGCTTGTCAGTTGGCGGGTCGTTAAATGTCCACCCGCCAACGGCAATGTTGACTCGAAGACCCGGATTGGAGAATTTGAGGAATGACATGCGATCAACAAGCTGACCATACTCATTGATCATAGTATAATCGGCACCAAAGTTCACAAACGCCAGATTGATATGAGAAAACGGCTCGATCACGAGAGACTCGGGCTCAATCACGTTGCAGCCCTTGTTAATGTTGAATAACTCGTAGTATCCGATGCGTCGGTCGTAAGCCATGGCATCTGTACTCTCCGGACAGGTGGGTCGACTGTAAAGGCATTCAGTACACATAGTTTGTAATGCTTCATATGGAAAGAAGCTTACTCTGGCTGACCACAACCATCACCTTTGGAGTTCGGCTCACAGCCTTTGCCGCAGAACTCAGACGTAACACCGCAGAATCCGAAGCCACTGCCAACACGAGAGTCAGCACAACGAAGACAAAGCTTTGAGAAGTACAGTGCCATGAAATCATTTTTCAATTTCCGGTCTGAACTAGAGGACCCTGAGATAGTGTCACTCACCTGCAACAGACGTTGATTGGACAGTCAAAATTTGCTGGTGCCGCATACTGGCCACAATCTGCAGTTGCATTGCAATTGTGCTTGCAGCCGTTACCACAGTGCTCGGGTGTAAATCCGCAAGCATTGTCTTTGCTGCAACAACCTTGGTAGCATGGAATGCTGTCTGAGCAAGTTCCACCGGGCTCACCCAGGCCTTGGGCATATACGCCGGAGCATTGAAGACATAAAAGAAATATCAAGGGTAGGGACCAGAGTGCGAGCCCAATGCCCGAGGAGATATGAGAGACCTTCATCAGAACTTCAGAAGAGCTGATGGGGTACTTCAAACTCCCGAGTATAACATTCAGTCACTGATTGCAAGAGAAGGAAGTTGTAGAAAATATAAATGACGGGGATAACGAGGGAATAGCAGGGAACGAGAATTTGAGAGAGAGTTGTATGTAGAATAAAACTGAAATTAAGTGGACTGGAGGGCATCCGCTTCAAGGCTTATGTGATAGCTAGGAGCTGTATATACGGGGTATACTGAATCCAGCTTCCAGCCGAACCTCCGAGCTTGTTGCAATAATGAATGGATCCATCGCTTCTTTGACTTTGAATCCACAAGATAGACTAGGATTTCGGCCTGAGAGAAATCTATCAAGTTCGGTCGGGCAATGGGGCATGAACCAGCCAAGGAAACTAATGCAGGCACCTGTCCTTGGTATGAAATTAGCAATAAATTTTGCTCTGGGAAATTACCATCGCCCATCAATCCCTATTGTTCCCGTTAGTTCCGCTATATCCATGCGGCTTAAGGCTTAAGCATGAGGCCGGCTGCTCAAGCTTGGCGGGGCGGGCGCGTTCTTCGCAGTTCTTGGCAGCATCCATCCAGCCAATCGATTCTTCTTCGGTTGCATTTCTGAATCTTCTAGCCCCAAAACAACTGGGGTTTAGCCAAAAACTAACAATAATAATGCCGGAAGATCGATCCCTCATCAGGTTTCTTTTCTCTGGCCTACAAAACCTACAATGTCGGAAAGCCCTGTGTCCGAGTCGCAACCGATGGAGCTCTTTCCTAACAGCTACTAGAGCTACGGAGCTAGTAGTACTTGTAGGTGACATGGTTTCAGTGTGCTCCCCACTGCCCATGGTTCTTGACTTCTGGTTTCTCCTCGGCTGGGGGCCGGGGGCTTTTGTGGTGCCTTTAATCTCCAGGTCGGAAGTAAACATCTTCCGTGTTGTGGACATTGCCATTTCGCAAGATTGAGCTTTATGTTTCCAAGTCAATTGCTGAGGATTCAATCAGCTTTAACCCGAGTTCAAGCCTCGTGGGGTTCTCTACCAAATACTTTCGTCCAGGAAGCACAATGTTATTGACCCAAGGCATTATCGGCCTGTCCCTTCTCGGTCAAGGTGCTTTGGCACTTCGACTATGGAATACCACCGACGGCTTCTCTTCTGATCTACCTTGGGGTTGTCAAAGGGCTCTGACACGCGATATTGCATGCCAAAATTATCTTGTGACTGCACAGGATGCCTCAAACGGGGCGGCCTTGCCGCCTAGCCTTGCCAAAGAGTATTGCACCCAAGAGTGTCGTGACTCTATCGATGGCTTTCAGAGGGCTGCTCATCTTGCATGTGGAAACAACTCCTACAAGATGTTCGCCAACAGCACGGTCAGGGCAGTCCCCGGTGACATTGCCAACGGTTTAATGTGGGCATACCAGTTGAACTGTATTCAAGATTCGTAAGATCCATCATGAAGTGGCCCTGGGCGTTATTCCAGGCACTCAAGCTAACTCTTTACCTTAGGTCTGGTTACTGTCTTGCAGATTTCTATGCTCGAAAGAAAAGTGCCTGTTCGAGTTGCACCCTCCAATACGGCGCAATCATGATGAACACAGATTATGGGCGGAAGAAATTTCCACCAGCTGCGTACTCGTCGCTTTTGTCATCCTGCGGCGTGCCAGAATCAAGCTACACTTATTCTTACACCCCATCTTTTCCAAGTACGACTTCGGAATCGCCAAACGGTACATCGTCCGCTGGTCCCACTCCAACTCCTACCTGCACTGGAAAGACATATGTGTCTACACAGGGCGATACCTGCCAGTCGATCTCGAAGTCTCAATCAATCAGCACGGATCGATTGGTAGAGATCAACAACCTGGACTATGCTTGCAAGTCACTTGTACCAGGTACCGACCTTTGTATAGAAAAGACCTGTGAAACATACACAGTCAAGGCCAATGAGACTTGTCAAAGCATTGTCAAGGGACAGAAGTTTGGAATGGTGCAACTTATTGGTTGGAACCCGTCAGTGGCCTCATTCAGCCTGCTCAAGTATATTGAATATTTTATTTCTGACAAAGACTTCAGCACAATCCATCAGAACTGCGATAATCTCGGGTCAATGGTGGGGAGAAGCGTCTGCATATCGTAAGTTGTCCTTGAAGAAACGAACCTTGCGTGAACTCATACCTGATAACTTCAAACTTCAGGCCGCCAGGAGGGGGTGGTTTTAGTCTCCCAGATGCGAATAGCACGACATCCAGGGGACTTCCATCTTCCATGTTCTCGAATTGGCTACCTGCGACACCAAAAATCATGACTTCGAACATCTCAACCTCATGGTATTGGCCTACCCTGGATCCCAGCTACACACTTCCGCCTATGACAATGGAGCCAAATGCGACTTGGGCTAGTCTAATGGCTCAGCGGACTCAATACTGCTGGTTGAAGGACGAGCAGTTCAACACCTTTGACCCTGATGCAGACGACGTTTCGCCCGAATGCTCTTCGCTCTTCGAGTCATATTGCGACCTTGGTCCCACAGATACTGTTCCCAAGTCCCCGGAATCACCAATTCCCCAAACATGTACACCTACGACAACCACCGAGCAGCCGGAACCTTCAACAACCGCGACACCAACCAGCACTGGAATCGCTACTCCGACCCCAACACAAAGCGGAATGGTGATGGGTTGTAACAAATTCTACAAAGTCCAGAAGGATGATGGCTGCCAAAAGATTGCCGACAACAACCATATTTCCAATGCGGATTTCTTGGCCTGGAACCCTGATGTTGGCCCAGATTGCAGAAATCTCAAATATGATTACTATGTCTGCGTGGGCAGAGACTCGACCTCCACGACACCGGCTTCAACGACGACTCCCACCGGAATTATAACACCGACCCCAACCCAGACCGGAATGGTTGCCGGATGCGACAAATTCCACAAAGTCGAAAAGGGTGAAGGATGCCAAGCAATTCTGGACCACTACGGCATTTCTTTGGCCAACTTTGCGGCCTGGAATCCTGATGTCGGCAATGATTGCAGGAACTTGAAGTACGACTTCTACGCCTGTGTCGGTATCAAGTCTCCTTCTGCAACCTCGCCGACTACTACAACCACGGATACGAATTCAACTCCGACTCCAACGCAAGATGGTATGGTGAGCGGATGTAAAAAATTCCACAAGGTTGAACAAGGTGAATGGTGTGCCAAGATTGCGGATGCGAACCATGTCTCTCTCGGCGATTTCCTTGCTTGGAACCCGGATGTTGGTGCACAATGTGGCAATCTCAAATATGACTTCTATGTCTGCGTTGGCAAGTAGTTATACATGGTCTGATCTCTTCATTTCGCCCAGCTGGGTATCGTTCATGCCTTCTATCTTTTCCTTCCGTATGTTTCTTTTATTTCTATTATGTGCCCATTTGTCTCTGGCTTCGAATTGCATCAATTTCCGGCATGTTTCAGAAAAGAACGTATTGGCGGATAGACATACGGTACTCGCGGCTACAGATATACCCAATATATTCGTTCTGAATTATGCCGTTCAACCGCTCTATACAAACTAACCTCTGCCCTCTTCCATTAGAAATGTCCTTCGAACCAGGAACCTCTACGGGCTCGGCAGCATGTCCTGGGCTGTTGCAATTTACCCCCGTCTCGCGAATCAGTCGGGTTCTCTGCAAGCCGTCCAGATTGGGCAGCAACGCTCTCCAGGCCGCCTCAGGAGGAGGCCATCAAGAGATTGTTAAACTGCTGTTGGACAAGGGGGCGGATGTCAACGCGCAGGGCGGCCGCTACGGGACCGCCCTGCGCGCCGCCTCACATGGAGGGCATCAAGAGACTGTCAAATTGCTCCAAAGAAGGGGCGCTATTACATTGTCTTTAACGCGGTCCGGCTCTAGGACTCCAAGCATCTCAGTGAAGAAACCTCGTCTCATGGACCCTGAACCTTATGATTAAACTCAATAATTCGTTCAGTGGCCTCCACCATGGTGTCGACCTATTGCCTAGCTTCAGGCCCCGTCACTCTTATCACTTTCGCAGATTCCCGGGGGTGGCTAGCCAGGTATTTAACCTTTTCAGCGAAAGGTCCTAGATAGATGAA
The DNA here is from genome assembly GCA_023626575.1 of Penicillium sp. PF1803. NCBI lineage: Eukaryota > Fungi > Ascomycota > Eurotiomycetes > Eurotiales > Aspergillaceae > Penicillium > Penicillium sp. PF1803. The sequence continues at coordinate 127,329 of JAMAGZ010000093.1, read as the reverse complement.
CACCGTGGGTCCGTCTTCATGCGCAAGCTCACGAGTGTAGGATGTGTCGTTCTATTGTTGAGGTGTACAAAGTTCAGTGATAGGATAGCCTAAGAAGAAAAGGGTGAATGTGTGGAAGGGCGACCGTCCTTTTTTCCTTCTCATCCTGGAGTACTGGCTTTAGGAGGGACCCCAGACCTGTTCGCCAGGAGTTAAGAAGGTGAGCCGAGAAAACGAGTCAATCACCCAACTACTAACCTGCCAGGGCGAGGCTTATCTGCGGTCAATTATCGGGCGGGTGCCGCCCGGGTGAGAAGTGGGTGAGCGCCGCTTTAGCGTCGTGTGACGAGGGTGAGAAAGGATGAGTGCGCCATAGACGGGGTGAGAATCTCGGTGAGAGCGGGTGATTTTCACCCTCCGTCGCGCGACCACCGCACTGACCCTCACTCACCTGGGGTCACGCACAGCATTTTTGGTTCACCTGGATCGGGCTGAAAGGGTATTCTCTTGGCATTTGCATATTCCATCGAATCCCAATCCAAAATTGGCCAAATGAACGGCGAGGCTGACACTACCCCTGACATCTCCCGACAATTCTGGACTCCTCCTCGCAATGTGCGCAACACCTTCTTGCGTATATGCTCGGTATTATGCATCACTCAGATAGCAAAAGTGATAGTTGACACTCTTTCTGAAGCCGACCGCAATGCTAAAGCAACTGGGAAAATTGATGTCGATGCTTTACTTTCAAAACCAGAAGTGTGTTGGGCCAGTAGCATCACCGCATAAGCTAATATCAGTCAGTTTGTACTTTCTCTTCGGGAACTATGGGCAGATGTTCCTGCGAGAACAAGAAGAAGCATCGCACGAAAGTCACAGAAGACTAGCCATAAGCGCTGCCGAGCCATATCTCACAAACCGAATACTCCAAAGATCATGCTCTCGCAAACTTTGATGCATTGCATACCGATGTGGACACAGGATCCCTTGTCACTCTTTCGAGAGGATGGCAATATGCTAGATCCACAAATCTCACCCCTCGCCCAGTTCTCCCAATACCTTGAGCAATTGAACTGCTGGGGGAATATCGACACGATTCGCGCACGCTTCCTAAAAGTCGTATCTCATCGACTTAAAGAAAGATCAGGCCTGCACTACGTACGCTCAAATCATATCGATTTTATGGCATCGATCACAGCAGACTCGGGCTTGATCAGCTGTGACTTGGATAGCATGAAGTCCAAGATTAGTCGATGGATAGACCTAGGCCACAGGATTGATGAATTTTGTCGAGGTATTGGGGCCTCTGCCTCCATGAAAACTACCATTTGAGCAATCTATTTTGTCTGCTTGAGAATTGCCACGATGAGTTGTACGTTCCCTAGTCTATCTGCGGAATGTCACTGATAAATTAGAAGCATAAGAGTCTTGAAACTTTCAGGACCGGACCGACATCAACAAATCTAGCAGATGAAAGATCATGAGATACTAAATGTAGAGGGTAGAGATGTCCTGGACAGACTGGCAGCCAATGTGTTCGACGTTTCGTGGAGGAAGGTTACGGCATCGATTAATAATATCGCTATCCAATCACTACAGTCGGTTTTAGGTGAGGGAATAAAGCTCCTCGTTGCTTGTATCCTTCCACACCGAGCGTATGTGATCCAGATTCAAGGATCTTTTCAGTATGGTTTACAATTTATTGGAAGTCCAAAAATCATAATTTTACCGAGGGTTTCACCAGTCTTATGATATCATCTTATTTTGGGCTCGAGACGGTCGTCAGAATACTACTCGACAAAGCCGCCAATGTTGAGTCGAAAGACAAGGAATATCGCGGGACGCCGCTGTAATGAACCGCACGGAACGGGTATGGGGCCATCATCAAGCTGCTCCTCGAGAAGGGCGCTACATGTGACTCGGAAGACGAGGAGGGCCGGACGCCGCTGTTATTTGCTATGGAGAACGGGAACGAGGCCATCGTCAAGCTGCTACTCGAGAAAGGCGCTAACGCTGAGCGGCGTCTGGCCGTATTCCTTGGCTTTCGACCTAAGCCCGCCTGTCGCAAATAAATGACCGGACCCTATAACGGCAGCACTGACACGTAACTTGAGATACCACTGCATATGCGTAGGTGCGTGAGGGTCCTGGGAAGTCACGTCTGACTCTACTAGGGCCTTCGTGGTGGTCAAAAGCAGGACAAAACCATTGGCTTTCCCTAACCTGTGTCCTTGCCCAGTAAAAAAGTTGTCGGTGGCTTTGACACGGAAGCCGTCTCTAGTGGCATGGGAGACAGCATAATCTGGCATTGTGTCTTCTTGTAGAAGATGACCCCGAGTAGCGGACCCACTGGTGTTGGCGGTAATGAGCGATGCAGACGGTTCCGATGCAGACGGTTCGGCCCAGTCTGCGTATGGCCTGTTCCCATACGCGTTAATGAAGCCTGGTATGAACTACTATCAATGATAATAACGTACATATTCACCACCCATTTGTAGGTGTAATATTCGCTGTTGGGCTGCAGAAACCTGATTTGTACTTCTTCGCCAGCAGCTCACTTCGGGTATTGAAGCATTTCGGTGTTCCTGAACTGAGGATCCCACAGCTATCGTTGTGGGGAAAGGTACTGCATTCATGACGGCAGCGGCAATGTTTAGGGATATTCTCAATACTTCTGCAAAGCGGTATTCCTTTCAAAGTAAAAAAGTCAGATAGAACTAAGAGTCTCGCTGCTCGTCTATTGGATTCGGTCAGGGACGATCAGTTTATTTATATTTCACTCCGGCATTGAGTACTGGGAACGCAATAAATTCGAGCAGTGAGCTTTAAAGAGCCAACATTAGACAACTGCCTAGAGCCCCGTTTGCAGAATATCGCAAGAGACAAATGTGGAGAAGAAGGGCGCCGCCAGGGAGGATATGTCTCGGATAACGCAACTGAGATTGACTAAACATAGTAGGGGAGAGTGGGTACTATCGGATATAAATGCCGGAAAGAAACATATTTGCCGTAAAATATCCTTTCAACATACTTGCAGCCCAGTGTGGCCAAAGCAAAAACGTCAAGAATACCGAGACTTCAGATTACAGTAAACTCCCGTTTTCGGCACAGGCCGCCGTGCAACAGAATTTCGATGTGCCTAATGAAGGTGTGCCACTAATCTGGCGCTAATCCTAATCTAGTAAGCACTAGTCTGTTTTTGGTCTAAAGTAGTCCAACTGGATCAAAATGAGCCAACAATGTAGGGTGTCTAGTTAAGGCAGAGATTGCGGCGGGCGCACGATAGAGGGTGATTATCACCCTGTTTCTCACCCTCCTTATTGCGCACTCACCCTTCTCACGCTCGGCCACGCGACCGCAACGCGGCGATCGGTTCCTACGCCACAAGACTAGGCTATGACTGCTTGGCGTAACCATTTGGCGTGTGGCTTATGTGCGGCAGATAGTCGGGTGGCTGTCGCCCGGGTGAGTTCAGGGTAAGCGCCGCTTTAGCGTCGCGCGACCAGGGTGAGATAGGGTGAGTGCGCAATAGACGGGGTGAGAAGCTGGGTGCAGCACTGAGAAAAAGTATCAGAAGTTGTTATGCTAAATTGCATTACGTGCATGAATTCCGCCTCTGCTCTCTCCTAGACCTCCCTACGGTTTTTTGGAATCTTGTATGCCCACGCCCACTCCGTAGTCTTACTCCGTATATAGCGGCGGGAAGGCTACACGTGTTACCATGCCGACTGACTTAACACAGAATCCACGCTAGCAACCAACACTCGAATTCAATAAATCACATTTCATGGCTACAGTGTTGATATCTGACAGTGGCCTAGAAAACCCTACCAATTACATAAACACACTTATCATGTCAATTACAAGTGCCCACCTTCTGGCATCACCGCACCGACATCATTGTCCACCCTTGCCTGCTATAAAGTGACATGCTATCCGGTTAAAAACATTTAAAGGAGTGCTCCGTATGGTCTTCTTTATCCTCTATGCTCCATGTACTACAATTCCCTCTCTCCGGTTCGGGTTCTAGATTGCTTCATGCACGCTCCTGATCGCTCCAATGCGCAGTCAGATCTTGATATTGATTTCGTCTTTCTTTGTTCTCAACAGCTTTAATCACACAGTATCAGACCAAAATTACGACCAAAAAATGATCAGATCACCCATACATGTATTCCACAACTAACTAGAAGCCAAAATCCAATTTGAGGACCCAAAAAAAGCAAAAAAAAAAAGCAAAAAAAAATTGACCGACGCAGGGGTCGAACCTGCAATCTCTTGATTCGTAGTCAAGCGCCTTGCCATTGGGCCAGCCGGCCGAACACCTTGACCGGTAAGCCAAGTGGGTGTGCGGTGATGGAAATTCGGAATGAAAGATGCACTATAGCGGGGGAGACAGACGATAAGAGATTTCAAGCCGTTTCATTGGTGGGCGAAGATCTATGTGGGTCGTCTAAAGTAACTAACCGGCTTCAGCCAGTACCACCCAGCATATCATACAAGCTAAGACTGGAGTATACAAGCCAATAACCGTAATCTTAGTTTAAATCTAGCAGTTGCTGAAAGCTTGACGGCTGAAGACAGTTCTCACGCTGCTGAACCAACAATACCTAGACGTAGACTTAGGCACCGATCGGTTATAGACCCGGCTTAGGAAAACTTTTGATAAAGACCCACTACCGTCAACTGCCCTATAGGGTTTAGTGCATACTCAACCAAGCCTTACCTTGGCCACCATCACGCCCTTCTATTGACAACAGAGGACCTAGTTTTACCCGTTTTAGGCAATTGAGAGGAGTGGGGGAATATCTTTTTTAATTCAACAGCCCTTTACATCAAAAATTTAAATGTAATAACAAATGGAGTCATGTTGAAAGAATTTTCTAGAAACATTCCGAAAATGAAGAAATTTTTAAAGAATACGTAAAGTCAGCCTTACGCTATAGAAAAGAGACATATAAAGTGCCGTTCCTACATTCATTCATATTAACAAGCTATAACTCCAAAATCACGTTTGTTGTCTCTCGTGTCACAACGAGACTTTTCTTAAAAAATCATCTCCTCCTCTACTACTATCACCACCAACAATGGTCGCAAAACGCACCGCCCAAGAAATCCTCCAAGCAGCACGCATAGCACCAGAAATCTTCACCCTCCGCCCCGACTACCGCGCCCTCCTAATGGTAGTCGAAGGAATCCCTCCCGGACCCAGCGATACAACTAGCGAGACCATGCTCCAAGAAGCCGAACACCACGTCAAAGCCCTCCTCACTAAATCCCCCATCACGGAATTCCCCCACATCGCCGCCTGGCGAGAAGCATACAAAGGCTTCGGTGCTAAGCCGAATAAAACCCGAAACAGTCTGGAAGCACTTACACGCCGCGCCGAGGATGGTCTGCCACGCGTGAACCGGTTAACTGATATCTACAATGCAATTTCAGTGAAACACCAGATTCCATTCGGAGGCGAGGATTTGGATAAGTATGATGGCGCGCCGTTTTTGATTCGTGCGACGGGGATGGAGTCGTTTCAGACTTTCTCGGGTGGTGAGCCGCTGGTGGAAAATGCAGTTGCCGGGGAGCCGGTTTGGTGTGATGAGACTGGTGTTACTTGTCGAAGGTGGAATTGGAGGCAGGGTCCGCGGACGGCGTTGACGGATGAGACTACGAGGGTGCTGTTTATTTTGGATGCGTTGGAGCCGCTTTCAGATGAGGGTCTTTTGAAGGCTGCTGATGAGCTTGCTGCGGCGCTGAAGGGCTTGTCGCCGGATGTGCGGACGTCGCAGCGTATTATTGATCCTTCTTCTTGATATTTTGGTGTAATTCAGAGGATGTGGGAAGGTCCATATTGTTCAAGGGGGTGTGCCCTGTTTTGTTGTGCTTCGATGACTTAACGGATGTGTTACTGGCTGGATAGACCTGTTTTGTTTTTTTCATTATTCCCTTCGTGTAATTCATTTATCTATCCTCGGTTATTTTGCACAAATTAGACGTGACTAGAAGGTTTTGATCACGGATGAATAGAAACCAAAGTAGATCCACCATATGAAAGAAAGCTCACAAATTCACTAACTATAGATATATAAGGTATATGGAATAGCTAAGCCCTACTCAGATCTAAGACTCATTCGGAACCTCGAACTTATGAGACCGCTGAATCTCACAATAATAGGCCACAATATGCCTTGTGCGTGGCTTATGTGCGGCAGATAGTCAGGTGGGTGCGGTGCTGCCCAGCTAAGAAGTGGGTGAGCGCCGCTGTACGGTCGCGCAACCGCAGGTGATTGCGGTGAGTGCGCAATAGACAGGGAGGGCGATACGCCGGGCAAGAGCGGGCGAGAAGAGAATCACCCTCCGTCGTGCACTGTCCTTCTGAGGTGAACTCTTGTGCAACTTTATTGGTGTCTAGATATTAGAGAGCAGAGCGTAGTGGGCGTTAATTCACCTATTAGTGTACAATAAGAGCGGGGTAAACACGAGGTTTAAGTTGAATTTGAACGAGGTACACCTGAGGAATGCAGGACAAAGGGCCTATATGTGATAGGGCAGCTGTTCGTCATACTTTCTATACCCAAACTAGAAGCAAAGTCCCTTTTTCCATAAGGGAAGAATGCGAGAAGCTAGGTTACAAGTTGTTGCATGCGATAAGATCTGTTATCGTACCATCCTTAAACCCCGCCTGCATAGCCCCATACTTAGTCCCAGCTGTAGTCACGTCTCTTAGTTAACGTTAACCCAGAGAGATGTATCGTCACTTTTATGCGTTTATTCTAGGAAAATTCGCCCAAAATTATCCATTTGAGGGTTACTGCGGGTCGCTGCCTCAAACGGGATTTAGCGACCCTCAGGGTCTGGGTGGCCGGCCTTGGACCCGAACGAGAGTCATGCTAAGGTTTAATGGGAAGGCCGAGAGATAATGCAAAGGGCTGGCCTCTTCTATGCTCTCTGAACCATGGCTAGAGCTTTCACGTCATCTGAAGACCTCTTGTTCGAACGTACTCAGCAACTGGTCCGACGCGTTCTTAGCCTTTTCAGCCTCAACTAGACAATTAGAGATGTATAGGATCATACTTCCTGCCCACGGCTTCTTCAACAGGTTATCCTTGACGTCATGGGCCGCAACCAGCCTGTGGTGAGCCAGTAGCTCGATCTCATTACACAAATATTACCTGATAGGGGTAGAGTATGCGGGGCTTAATCGCAGGGATATAGTGCAAGTTCTTTACGGCCGTACGACTGACTGCCAAGAATGGTGGTTTAGGTGTTTCCTTCCCACCATGACAGAGGACATCACTGGCCTATAGTTTGATAGGAAACTTCTGTTATTGGTAACATGCACGGATACGCCCGTGTCAAAACACCAGGTTTCATTTGACTTTGCCTCGATCCGAATCGTGCTAATAGCAACATCGTCATGCTCGCGGAAGAGTTGCTCGGCTGGCTCTTTTGGGATATAGGTAGTGAATGCACCTACTCTATCTGTAGAGAGATCTTCTTGCTGATTGGCTGATTGACGATTAGAAGGTTGATCAGATTGTTGCGTAGATTGCTGTTGATTAGACCTCTTTGGTCTATATCGATTCAGTGCGTGTTGGTAGGCAGTTTTGAATCCTTGTGAGATCTCGCAGCGTTGATTGAATAGATCTTCGATCTCCTCATCAGGTTTTCAACCTCTTGGGCGTTTCTTCGGATCGATGTATAGGCAGTCAGGCAGTCTTTGAAATCGTGATCGCCGTTGGTTGGTGGGCCTCCGCATAGGCAGTTGCCTTTTCGGCCACGTTTAGGCGATTCTTCGTCTTGATCTTCTGGCTGGCGGTTTTAGAAGGTAGGATGGGCGATTTGACGCCTTCAAGAAGATTGGACTGGTCGATATTGGTCAACAAACAGATTAACCAATTCAGTTAGGCTTGGTTGCTTTAGCCCTTGGTTGACTGTATTATACCAAATGGTGTAGAATCCTTGATCGCTTGGTTGAATCGTCTCTAGGAAATCGTAGATAGGCGATAGAGGGTCTTGGAAGTATGGGATAGCTGCCTTCTTGCCTTCCGATAGGCAGATAACATAGTAGCGTGTAACGGCCTTAGCCCCGGTTTTCGGCAGGGTCTCTCTCTCCTATAGCCAGCCCATCGCGACCTAGATCGGATTGCAAAGCATTTTGTATTAACATTATCACCCGGTGCCTCTTGTAATGCGACACCGTACGTGGGAGGTTACAAGGCGTGTCTTATCCTTCGACGAGAAGGCCTTCGCATATACTCTCCACAGACATCCCTTCCTGTAATATGCAGGATTCTGGGTTCTTCTAACTTTGGTCACTGATCACACGACAAATGCCCAGAAGCTTTAGAACGTGTGATCACATTAAAACATGCAATACATCTCGATGTAACCATGGTAGGCTACTACTTGCGGCGCGTCAGCATGTTTTTAGTCGGTCGCTGGACAAATTATCTTTGCACTGTCGATTAGCTTAAACTGAAAACAGGGAAGCCTGTGCATCCTTTACGTCACGATGCATAGAAATCACTCTAAGCCATACAAACTACCGTCACGTGGAGTTTGAACCTTGGTTGACTTTGGGCAGGCCACACGACCAGAGCCTGCCTCCCCGAAGTTCTAGTTACCTTATAAGCAGATATATAATAATTCATGCTTGACTCCTTCCATAAATACAGGATCATTACCATAAAACCGATCAAAGCCGTAACGGACATGAATGCAGTGTGAAGCTACTCCTTTGTGGGCTATTGATGCGACGATCCCCTTAACCGATCTATTACTCCGCCATGGTTGTCGGGAAAGTATTCCGGTCTGATGCCGAGGCCTTGTTAGGGCAAGAAGCAGAAAAGCAAACAAAAAATAAAGGTAAATAAGTTCATATAAAGCTATTGGAGAGATCGGGGTTTTAACATTATTAGGACCGACTGAGAGAGATAAAGAATATCAAAAAGAAATGGAGCGCCGATCCCGGGAAAATGAAAGGATTTTAGCCCTTCCTGTTGCAGATAGGGAAGATCAATTTGCTACTGAGTTTGAAAAAGAAGAAGAATGGGCAACTTGGTTTGAGTTTGAATACGAGAAAGATAAGTAAATTAGTGCACATTTGAACTCCTTTCGTGTCCTGGCTAGGACATAACCTTGAATTAAGCATCTATTTATCATCGTAGATTGCGTAGCGGTCTATTTGATATTGATCCGATTGGTCTGATGTATGCGTCCGCCTATGCACACGCTTAGTGCGGGGTGCACATACACATGTTAATAGATATATACTAAGGGAGCGATTAATCTAATGATTTTTTAATTCAAACCTTTTTCCTAGCTGCTGAGGGAGTAGTAAATAAGTAGTAAATCGGTCGCAGATTGGAGTGGTAAAGCTGTGACTTAAGCGCGTATAGACTTAGTGAGAAAAAGCTTGGAACTAGAGATATGCCTAGACACTTAGGTAGTAAGGCAGCTAAAAGATCGGACAGTGAGTGAAATTCAGGGATTGTGCCGGTTTTCGCGCCTAATAAAATTGGATTTTATCCGGTGGCCGCGATCGGCCGTCTTTCCTAGCTCTAGATCCGATGTGTATCCTTCGCCTCCTGGCAGCTTCTCATCTCATAACCCTGCCATTTCACAACCCTGTCTTTTCACCATCCTTATAGCTCTCCTAATAGCAAAGCTCCGTTCGTTGTCTCATCGATCATAGGGGCGAGTTTCCCTCCGTGTCGGATTGACTAACGTCGCAACCAAGCTGTACGAAAAGACGAACAACTTTAGCAGAGCAAAACACGGACGCGACATGATGATGTAGCGGAGTTTTACCGAAGTGGTCAAGCGTGTTCTAGATGAGGTATCTGCCGAAATCAGTATTGAACCCATGAAAGGAGATCATTTTAGAACTCAGGGAATATGTACTCACCGAGGAGGCGAAATCTGACGACCCTTCCTCAAATCATGCTGTATGCAGCAAACCATCTTAGCAGTTTCCTCCCAGTAGAGCTTCCTCTGCTCTCTGCTCCGATAAACAGTCCTTGCATCGAGGATAGCAAAGATCTCATTCGTCAGACAGTTGACCAAAACCCCATCAATACGAGCTTCCATAACTCCATGTCCAAACAAAGTCGGCTTCAATGGATACGTCTCATCCCGCCATTTGAACAAATCACCCAGCACAAGAGAACCGAGACTCTCCAGAAATTCGCTCAATGCCATACGAACCACCTCTTCACTTCGTGTCGGAGGGGGAACAAGACCGCTCATCCCTGGGTAGTGTAAGCGGTAGTCCTGGAAGATAACAGAGGTACTAGGTCTATGATCGAGGGATGCCACTGGTCTCAGAATATTCAGCTGAGAGAGGCGAGGGAATGCGAAGACTGAAAGTAGAGATGAGGGATTTGGAGTGCTAGCCTCAATGTCGTGGAGTAAGTCTGGAAGCCGGGGGACTGTTGTAGGAGGTTGTCGGCTTGCTGGTAAATCCCAGGTGAGGCTAGGCTGAGAAGATTTCCGGGCTTGCATGGTGTCCAGAGGGTGTAGAGAGGGTGGTAGAGTTGTTCGGTGATGGTTGATGTGAGGACGGTACTCACGACGAAGGAATGGTGTGGTGGTGAGTGAATGTGGTTAAGGAGGTAGTGGGAAGGTGAAGAAAGAGACGAAGGTGGAAAGATGACAGTTGAATATGTGCTGTGTTTACCTTCATTGTTTGACATGGTCAGTTCCGGATCGATCCCCAGTCGCGGCCATTCTATCAGCCGTGATTGCTTTCTATTTCCGCTTACCAACTTCTAGCATATTTCCTGCTTCTCTGGTTCATCACAGAGATTCTGGGGGCACTCGCTTGGCGTACCCTCCTGTCAACAGCATACTAAGAAACTGGTCGATGAGGAGCCTATTTATCTTGGGATATCAAAAATCTAGTTATCCCTCTTATAAGAGTCCATATCTTTAGGAGCCTGAGCGCGTTAATAATATTAAGGTATGCTACAGTATTAGGATTAACCCCTAACTGATAGGATTATCCTAGACTAGTAAGATTATTTGATGATTTCGATGGCTCGGTTAAATATTCTACCTAGCGTTCGACTATGACATGGAGGAGGCCCTCGGATACGATGCTCCAGAAGGGAATGAACCCACAATATACCCTTATGATGAAAAGTAATGCCACAGGGTGGTGGAATGAGTAGAGAACAGTGATATCCTCATACAAACGCTGCATAGCAAGGTCTAAAGAAGCTACCAAGAAATACAAAGAAAAGCATGCTTCCATTAATCAAAACCAGAAATCCCGACTACAAAGGAATGTTGAAAAATCCTCTATATCAAACCCCCTCAAACATCCACAGCCAACAAATCAATCCCATCCACAATCGCCTTCTTCCCAGGCATATGACCCCTCCTCATCAACTCCGCCGCCTTAACCATAACCGGATCCATCCCCATAGTAACAACCGCAACAACAGTCTCCCCCTTCGTATAATACCCGACAAACTTAGCCTCCCCAAGCTGCCCCCTAACAACAAGATCATCATAGCCATGAACCGTATTTCCACAATACCGCATCTGCGCACCGACCGCGGACCAGAAAACCGGGATAAACGACTTGGCCGGCAACGAAGCCAGCGGGGACCGTCTAGCATGGACGATTGCACGCGCAACGCCACGACCCATGTTCTGCGCAACGTTCCAGTGCTCGATGCGGACGGGGTTTCCACCGCCGCCGGGTCCGTTGTAGGGGTATGTTGCGATATCGCCGACAGCGAAGACACCCTCCAGACCGGGGACGGCGAAGTGGACGTCTGTTTCGAGGGAGCCGTCCTTGAGCAGGGTGACAGCGGGATTGTCGCGGAGGTAATCTGTTGCTGGGCGGACGCCGACGCCTAGGACGACGAGGTCTGCTGGGAGGACTGTGCCGTCTTTGAGATGCACCGCGCCGACGGTGGAGGTGTTTGAGTCGGAGGGGGTAGCTTTTTCGACGCCGGCGGAGAGTTTGAACGAGACACCATTCTTCTCGAGGTTTGCCTGCAGGGCAGAACCAATTTCTGCGCCTAGGACGCGCTCCATGGGTGCGGATTCCATTCCCACGATTGTGACCGTGTGATCCTTTGCTAGCGCGTTACCAACTTCCATTCCGATGAAAGACGAGCCGATCACGACGATGTTCTTCTTTGACCCGTTGGCTGCGGCCAAGATGGCCTGGACGTCTGATACATAACGCAGAGTGAAGATGTTGGCGAGCTCGTTGTTGCGGAAGCCCGGGAGTGGCAGGGTACGTGGTACGCCGCCGGTTGCGAGGACGAGGTTGGAATAGGGGATTGTCGAGCCGGAGGCTGTTTTGACGGATTTACCGGAGAAGTCGACGGAGGTGACTTCGTCGTTGACGATGTCGATGCCGGCTTCGGTGAACCATTCGCGGGGACGCCAGAGGATCTTTGCTGGGTCGGCGATTAGGGCTTTGGAGAGCTTGGTGCGGTCGATGACGATTTCGGGTTCTTTGGAGATGATTGTGATGCTGCCGGGGTATTTGAGTTCGCGGAGGGCTTGGACGGCGCCGATCGTGCCGCTTCCGCTGGAGGGATGTTGGTATGTGATTCTGGAGGATATGGAGGGGAGGGCATTGTATGATGGGAATCGACTTACCCGCCGACAATCACGACCTTCTCTTCAGCATTGGAAACAGAGCATTTGATAACAGGGTTCCGTTGTCCAAATTTGATATCTGCCTCCGTGCCACGAATATACACGGCGTTATCGCGCTCAAAGACGTCGAATTTGGCCAGCGCATTCAAAGCAGGCGCATCTTCAACATCGCCGGTACTGATATTAAAGCAAGCTAGAAGGGCAGATAGATCAGCATTAGCATTTCAATGACACTACCACCATCTTCCCTTCCATTGGTTATATCCCTCCAACCATAATAAAAATCAATTACAAAAATGAGAGCCTCACATACCACCATGCCATGGACATGTAATCCGGCCATCCGGCACCACAATGCCAAGCTTCAGCGGCGCCCCGTAGTGCGTGCATCGCGGGCTGAGCGCATGGACCTGACCATCGTATTTCACGACGAGGACTTTTCCACCTTGTACACCTTCGACCTCGCATTCGATTTTGTCTAAGGATTTGACATCCGCCAGGGATGCTAGGCCGATGAGTTTGTATTCCTGGGCCATGGTGGCGAAGGGGCGAGCTTGGGGATAATAACGGAGGGGGGGTGTGGTTGGTATTGGTTTTAAAGTTGGTAGTAGTGGTCGTGGTAGACTTAAATTCCAAGGAGAGAAAGCCCGTTTAGACAGAGAGTGATGTAGAGGTGACGAGGATGGATATTTTTGGAATGTCGGGATACGAATAGACGTAGTAGATAATCTCAACTTTGAAGCTGGAACTGAAGTTGGAGCTGGAGCCTGGGCAGGAAATGAATTGCGGGCGGAGGTGGAAAAAGGAGAATGGGCGCAACAGGAACAGACCCAATGGTTACTATTGGCGGAGGCCTGACAGCCACACCGACGCCTATGGGCTGATTGAGTACTAGGGGAGGTGATTGGTGAGCAGCGGTGACGCAGACCCGAGCGGGGGAGTCGATTATTGAGACTGAGGGAGAGGGGTTTGAGCGATGAGAAGACCATCGGCGATTTGGTGGGGGATGGAAGATGGAAAGAAAAAGGGATCGAGATCGGGGGTAGAATGGTGGTAGTAGATTGGGGACCGAGTGATGATACAAGGTGGAAATGATGGGAAGTGCTATATTTAAGTAGGATAATATTTTCTTAGGTACTTTAAAATGACCGGATTCATCGAGAACACAATCATCAAGAATGGTGAAGTATAACTAACTATACAATGGGCCAGTGACATCACCGTAACTGTGGGGAATTGACCAATCAGCGGGCCGGGTTGGTCACCATTTCCTGTTCTCTGGTTCGACTGGAAAGAATCTAGACAATCACAGTTCATATAGTACTGTAATTATTTCCCCTAAGCTGAAATCAAAATTATCATCTTAATAAGACTCGATCTTAAATACCTATGGCATTTCGACTAAATACTGTAGCTTGGTTTAAGCAGATAGATCGTAGTCGGTAGTGGTAGTATAGCATAGTATGAATTGCTCTGCAAGTGACATATACACATGTGGCATGAATCTTTTAAAACCGGAACGCCCACCGCGAATGTAAAGTCCAATATAAATGGCGAATATCAAAACATATCGGCAGCCTCAGTAGAGAACTGCCAATTTCCCTTCCAGTGAACAAGCTTGACCAAATCCAGAGGTGCTAGTGTGCTAGACCTCCAAAGCCAGACCAACACCGACAAGCTCATTTCTTGCTCTTCTCCGTCTTCTTCTTCTTCTCCTCCTTCTTGGACTTGGGCTTTTCCTTTTTCTCCTTCTTTTCTTTCTTCTCCTTCTTCTCCACTGGCTCGGACACGCTCACGCTCTCACCAGTAGGCTCCTCAATCTCCACAACGGAAACATCAACCACCGCGTCCGCAGCTGGCGAGCTCGAAATCGGCACAATCCGACCATTCTTCTTCCTGGGTGAGCCCAAGAACGAAGGCGGCAGTGCCTGACCATGTCTCTCTGCCGTCAAAAGCGCCTCCTCCTCTTCAACCGTCAACATCGTTCCCTCAATACTCAAGAAGCCACGATCCCGTTCCGAGCCAGGAATCACATCGATATCGACAACGCGGAATTTGATATTCCCGCGCACCTTGTGACCAGAGATAGACTGGAAGTGTCCGCTGGCTGCCTCCTCTTCTTCCGCCTCGCCATCGATATCGAGCTCGTCAGGTGCCAGCGCAGCGGGCTGGAACAGCTCCTTCTCGGCGTCGAAGCTTGGTGGAACTGCATTGGCACCGGACTCATCATCCGTAGTCAGGTCTTTCACGGCACCCTGGGGCGTTTCACCGTCTTCGCCGGGAGGAACCCACGTCCACGATGTGGGGAGTCGCTTGCGCTCGATGCCGACGGAGAACAAGTTCAGCACAACAGCTCCCAAAAAGCCCTCCGACTGAACATTGACCCAGCCCTCGAGGGTCTGGCCGCGCTGCGGGCGGAACACCAGGAAAGTAGCTGTCAGATAGACGTACAACACCCCATACTCGTCGGCACTGCGGGCCATGGTGAGCGGCATGGGGTTTGGATCGGCGGAGGAATTGCGGGGTGTAGAGGAAGGCGGCGTAGCGGAGATCGAGGCATGACTGTAGGCCAGAACAATACCTTTCAACGGGGGGTAATAAGTGAGAAGCAGCGGGGAGATATGCTCGGTGAGCAGCGATTGTAGAGCAACGTTCGACGAGATAGAAATCGGCGCCAGCGGCAGGTATAGTGTGGCCGTGGTGAGGGAGAAGGGAGACTCGGGGGTTCCGGCAGTCGTAGCGCTAGCGCCAGCGCCAGTCGACCTTGTGCTTGATTTATCCTTTTTGGAACTGGAACTGGACTTGGACTTGTCGCTGGGTGGGTCGACTTGCTTGCGCTTCTTGGATGGCGAGGCATCCTTGTTCTTGTGCTTGCGTTTGCGCTCCACGTCTGTGGGTGCGGGCGAGGTATCGAGGTCCATTGCGTCGAGGGCCATTTTTGACGCAATTGAGCGCTCCGCGGAGCCGGGTGGTGTATGATGTGGTTGGGATTAATTGGTGGTTCTTTCGGCCTTTTTCGAGATCGAGAACTTTTTTTTTTCATTCTGCGCTGGGAGAAGGCGGTGGAGGGGCTGGGCGGTGACGAGATCACGTTTACCGCCCGGAGTTTGGGCTTTGGGGCCGTGTATCACCAAGTCGCCAGCCTGGCCCCAGGGGAGATTTGAAAGTGGTTCTTTCTATTTTTTGGGATTGGTGTTGGATTGCAAGTCTTTCATCTGAAATATGGCTTCTATTCTGCCCTTTATTGGGTGGTCGTTTCTTCCCAATGTATGTGGAACACCTCAATGCGGAGATCACACGCCGCTTTGTATACAAAAGACCAGAGTGATATCTAATGCTAAACCCTCTCGCAGTATGCCACGTCCTTCCTGCAGAGTGTCTATTATGGCATCACGATTCGTGCGGGCGACCCTCGCCCTATGCCCCAAACACCACGCTTCGAGCGCGATCGACGCCGCATCTTCATTCTCGTGATCACCAGCTACCTTTTCTACACGCTCTACGAGACCTTCCACCAAGTTCAAGTCGCGGGCGACTATTACAAAGTACTTGGAGTATCACCGTTTGCCGATGAGCGTACAATCAAATCCCGATTCCGCAAGGTCGCAGCTCAGTTCCACCCAGACAAGGTCGGGCTCGATAATGGAGCCGAAGCACAGTTCATCTTCCTGCGGCGGGCCCAGGAGACGCTGGCTGATCCGGTGAAACGGTTCGCATATGACCGATTCGGACCTGATATGTTGAACTGGGGTGAGCAGAAGACCATGCGTGGTTTTGTGACTGCATCGCTCTCCCGCGCGGTCATTCCACAGTATATCGGAGGCTTTGCGACTATGATTGTGTTGAACTGGCTATGGTGGGCGAATTGGGGCCGCTACGTAAGTTCCTCCTCAAGACAGTGATAAACAAGGGATCATTAACATGCCATATACTAACACAATCCCTATTATAGTGGCGCTTCTTCACCTTCGCCGCCATGCTCACCCTCGAACTCGCCCTAATCACCCACCCCCAAGCCGTCTTCATGCCAACATCCTACCTCCCCTCCATCATCCGCGCCTGGATCCCCGAAGAACAATCTTTCTACCTCCTCCCCTTCCAAATTCTCACCCTCGCCCGCCGCGCCTCCATCACCCTCCATATCTTCATCTCGCAAATGGCCCCGCCCAGCGCCCGCGCCAGTAACAACGGCGAGAGATTATCCCCGCAAACGATGCAGCGGATGGGCCAGCTCGTGCAGACGGCGCGGGCGACGGACTTTGAAGCTACGCGTCTGATGCAGCTTGGACTCGCGCCGTTCCGGGGTGATCGCGAGAGTGTGTCTGCGTTGCGACGGGGGATGAAGGAGGGGTTGATTCTTGGGGGAGTGCGGTCTAGTCCGGAGGTGCAACGGGCTGTTGCGCAGGTTGTGGAGAGGAGGAAGGGTGAGAAGGAGGGTAAGGTTGATTAGATTTGGATGAAGGAGTGATATATTGTAGACTTGATTCGTTGTACATGATAATATAAATTACATTGGAACCGGCGTCCAGTTTGATCTTTTCCAGGGTGGGGATGGGACATTTCGTGGAGTATGAAGGTTAGATTTGTAGATTGGAGAATGCTGTCGAGAGAAGACAGCATTAACCTGCATAAGATCCTCGTGATTTCGAATTAGACACAGGGAATGTTGAAGCTTACTACCTACTATGAGCGTGACTTCTTTCATGCAAAGAAAATCTAAAGCAGGCGATTCTATCCTCGACCAAACTCGTATACACAAACAAAGTCCATCCTTGAACCAAAAAGGAAGCTATTTAACGCAAACCTGGATAGTTAAATCCTGATTCTCCCTCGAAAGAAACATCCTGTGATCTGACCTCGAAAAGAACTATTAGTTTCAACCTCCGCTCGGATGAAATCCAGCCGTGTGTTCATTCACACTTTGGCGGGGGTTTCCGGAAAGGTTCGATGATGAGATAGGAAGGAAAAGCAATAGTGGACTCGAGATTTCCTCGGAGTTGGCGTGCATGATCACAATTGTTTTCTGGAGAGGTCATAAAGGCCGAAGGGGGCGGTGGTCAGTTCACTGGTCACCCCGTGATACGGATACCCGTGATCGGAGGGATGAGGGATCAGGCCATGGCGTTGAGAATTTGTCTGGATCAGTTTGGGGACGAGCTGGGGATCAGTGCATATGGAGGGAGTGTCAGTGTTTCGTACAGTAAACAGCAAGTCAAGTACTGTTTACTGTACAGTGTACTCCGTAGTTTATGGGCCAGCATAGACCACCGAGTGAGCCATTTTCGGGATGCTGCGGAGCTGGTGCCAGGAATGAGATCCGTCGGAAAGGGAGGATAATTAGTTAGCTTATACTGAGAATTTTTTTGCGACGGGAGTTAGGGCTGGTGTTGGCGATTATCGCTCGGAATGTATTAATATTAGGAGAGTTGGGTGATAAGAATGGGATTTATTGATATGGTAGCTTTAAATAGAGGTTTAGTTGTATAATTGGTCCGAGACTTGATTATCAAATTCTACTCGAGTGTTGCTAGAATAGTCTCGCTGGAAAAGAAATTCTTTTCTCGTTTCTGGATGCCTACGAACATCATCAAATCAAAGGCGAGGGACGTGCATTGGAGTCTGGCGAAGAGAGGATCTCCGTTTGCATGGAAGATCGGGGCGGGTATTGGTATTGGTATTGGTATTGTCACATAGACCAAGACAGCCCCAATCCCGGCATAGCCACCATATGATTTAAGGCTTGGCTCACTGGTAATACCATAACGAAGACGCGAAGCCTCACCTCCATGGTCCCCTTATGTAGTTTCCCCCATACAAAGTGGAAGGGCCGTACCACAAAGTCGCTCACGAAAGAACCTTTTCCCAATCGTCAGAGACGAAGATGAAATCCACTTCGACCTTCCCCCCCCTGGTCCCCTTCTTGCATCTCCCCCCTACTCCCATTCCTCCCTCCTCTTCTTCCCATCCACTCCTCCTCCATACTATGATCCCATAACCTCGCTGCCCTACTATCCAACCAACCACTTTCGCCTCAGCCTGCCTCGTGAACCTAAGAATTCAAAACAACCACGTCACGATCAACCCGCCCACTCATTCGGAACCCGGTCGTCATCCCGGCAATCCCTCCTTCCCACGACGATACTACGACCGCATCACGAACCCACGCCCTCGTTCCTCGTCCCTCGTCACTTTCTGCACATCCACCATGCCAGCCGGCTCTACCCCCAACGGTCGCTCCAATCGAGCCGGGGCGGCCAAGAATGCCCCAACAACGCTACTCGTGACGCTCAAGCTGGCTCCCAAGGCCTTGCGACAGTTCTTGGACGAAATTCCCGAATCCCCCGAGACCAAGACCCCCGAACCTACATCCAATCCTGACAAGCCCACGGAGCTGTCCTCACCGGCCTCCTCGACCGAAGCCCCAGCGGCTCGTCCATCCTCCGCGGACGCAGAATCAAATGCCGATGCGAACTCAACACCCGCCACGGGGGCGACTCCAGGCGATACGCCGCGACGGAAGGGAATCCCGGGTCCTAAGCCTGGTACTAAACGCGCCAACGGTCAGATGGAGCCCGTCGCGCGAGTACGCGGTCGACCCGGTCCCAAGAAGAAAGCTCGTCTGTAGGTTTTTTTTCCCGAAGCAACCCTCGACAAAAACACCCCGACTGTGTCTACATGACAACAGAACAAGACAAGCTAACATACTATACACTTACAGTGACGAAGGCGGCGAACCTGGCAAGGTGTCCGTTGCCCCTCGACTGGGACCCAAGGCCAACACCGGCGCTATCAATGCACACCTACGCGCTCTAGATCGCAGCGGCGCCCCATGCCGCAAGTGGGAACGTCAACCTCTCAAGCTACGCAGCTTTACTGGCGTCATGTGGCAGCTCCCCGCCTGGGGCAGCTACAAGATCGCTAAGCTCGAGACCGACGAGAACAAAGTGGCTGCCGGTCTGGAGAATGGGGATAGTGATACCAAGATGCTGAATGCCCCCGGTACCGACACGGTCAATGGCAGTAGTGCTGTCCCAAGTGAAAAGAGTACTGGTGATGGAGAGGTCACACCTGCACCATCAAACCTGGTTGAGCCCTCGTCGCCGGCTATTGCCTCGGCTGCTTGAGCTGGGGCTGTACATTAGATCTTTCTTCTACTTTTTTTGTTTTCTTGTTTCTTTCTTGCTTTCCTCTTTGTCTTCTTTTGCGCAATCATCTCTGGCTTCGGTTTCTCTGGGCTTGGATCTGGCGTTTTGTGGAAAGGGAAATGGTCTGCCCCAAGGGCTCACTGGGGTTTCATATGTTTCCTGGCAGCACCTGGTTGGTGGCTGTCCAGTCTGCTGTTCTACTGGGGTTCTTGGAAATCATCTTGTATCATAGTTTCTTGAGGCTTTTTTTTTAATCCGAGTCTGTGGCTTGGGCTCGGGTGTCTGCTGGTTCTTTTCTACTTCCATGTCTGGTCTGTTGATTTCACTGACCTGGAGGATTTTTCTCTATTCTGTGGCTGAAACCATAGCGTATGCAGCTCATTCATCAAAAAATTCTCCTTTGTCTCTGGCTGAATCAAACGTGGTCATCTTCTGTAGTATAAACTTCGCGTCTACCGGTTAGGGCATGTTGGGAGAAAGCCTGTTGCCATGACTAGCGCAGTATTGCAGCACAATAATGGCATAACAAGACTTCAAAGAATTCTCTACTAGATAATAACTCTGTTTCCTACTAATCTACTAATCTATTATCAACATCGCCAACTGCTTATCTGCTTGTGCTGGGCCTGAACGGGGAGGGGCCCTCGTGACAAAGCACCGTGCTCTTTGCTGCAACTCTTCCTCTCTTCCCCCTCCTTTTTTGCCTGACTATAAGATCTTCCCCGCAGTTTCACGACAAGAAATACATTCCTCGGTCAACAACTCCCTTCTTTATTTCTGATCTTGGGTTGCTGTAAACCTCTTTTCACGGTGGGGTGGTAAACGTGGGCGACCGAGGCCACCGGGCTGCCCGAAACCCTCTCTTGTCCGTGAAACAACATTTGATTGTTTCGGCGTGTCTCTAGTGCGGGCCTCGTTGCTGCTGCTGCTGCTTGCTGCTTCCGGTCACCCAGATGACCCGCTTATCACGCAACGTCAGCAATACATACCACTCTCCGATAACTGGGAACTGAAAAATTGTGGAAAAGAAAAAGAAAGAAAAAAAAACAAGCAAGAAAGGGGCGGGCCTCTAGCCGTGCACATCCAGTTGGGTTGCCGCCGTCATCTACTCGTGGTGGTGGATAGAACCTTGACCCGCCCGCCATGACCGACCTTCCATTCCCCGGTGGAGCTCCTCGAGCTCCTCCAACATACGGCATCTCCTCCGGTCCCCGCCGCTCCTCCTACGCCTCCGTCGTCTCAGGCACTGCCTTCTCACCCCCAACTCCAATCACCAGCTCCTTTCCTCATCTCCTCAATACTAATCCAGTCTCTTCGTATCCCCCCCAGCCCGACGGTCGTCTCCCCCGGGCCTTGTCCGGCCTGGATGCCGTAGACATGCACTTGAACTCCGCCTGGCGGACCTCCGGGTCCCCAGATTCCCTACCAGCATACTCGCGCAAGTATGCCAACTCTCTGCGCCCGTCCGAGTTTCCGCATGGCCTGGGTCTACTCGATGGGCCCTCATTCTTTACCCCGTCGTACCTCCGCAACTCCCACTACATCTCCCGCCTCGACGCCGCCCATCGAGCCAAGCTCGCCGCTCAACAGCGTGATGTCTCTTCATCTACATCTGCCTCCGGTCCTGCCCTCTCTGCATCCTCGAGCCATGTGCATCTCCCCCGCATGGCCCCGTCGCATCATCGGGGTGTGGCATATGAGATTAGCGAGAAGGAACCCCCCGCCGTGACGAGTGATCAGCTTAGCCCGCTCCCCACACAGTGGAGTTCCTCGGACAAATATGCCGGGTTGGAACTGTCTAATGATGGATTGGATGTGCGGTACACGGGGCCGGTGCATAAACATGATCATGAGGCGGCGGCTTTGCGGGCGGATCATCCTATGCCGCCACAGTGCGGCATATACTACTTTGAGATTAAGATCGAGTCTAAACCGAAGGAAGGGTATGTTTGATAGATGTGTCTTTGGGGGAGAAGGTTGAAAAGTCATGTTTGAAAGAAATGAAGCTAATTCTGGGCTGATTCATGCAGGATGATCGGTATTGGATTCTCGAGTCCCAAGGCTTCGGTCGAGCGGCTCCCTGGCTGGGAACAGGAATCATGGGCCTACCACGGTGATGATGGAAAGTCATTCTTCGGCGAGAGCCAGGGTCAAGGGCGACCGTATGGTCCGACATTTGGGGTTGGGGATACTGTGGGCTGTGGGGTAAATTTCTCCACGGGGTCGGCATTCTTCACCAAGAATGGGAATTTTCTAGGTATGGAACGAGGACAGTCCGGGATGAGGGGAGTGACAACCCGCTAAAACTGAACGAACAGGAAATGCCTTTCATGAATTGCGTAATGTCAAGCTTTATCCTTCTGTGGGGATGAAGAAGCAACCGCCCGTCCACTTGACAGCGAACTTTGGACAGGAGCCGTTCATGTTTGACATTGATGGAATGGTCAAGGTGAGTACCGCAATGTATCTCGGTTAGAATTTGCTACAGATCCAACTGACACTGCAATAGGCTGAGCGAGCTTCGATTCAGTCGGAGATCAATGCAACAAGCACTGATAGTCTGCAGCCCCCGCTCAACGAGTCGGCCTTGCTCCAAGAACTCGTAGCTCAATTTCTGGCACATGACGGCTACATCGAGACAGCGAGAGCCTTTGCCGAAGAAGTCGCTACTGAGACAGCGGCATTACAAAGTGGTCAACGAGAGCCACTAAAGAAATACGAGGTCGAAGAAGACCGCGAAGCCATCAACCGGAACAGTAATGGCCCCTCTCTCCTCCAATTTTCTTATTCCACTTCTTCCCATGCATTCCCAATTCCCACTCTAATACTCTGTTCAGAAATCCGCGCCGCCATTCTAGACGGCGACATCGACAAAGCCCTCAAACACACAAAAGCCTACTACACCAACGTTCTCGAATCCAACCCCCAAATCCACTTCAAACTCCGCTGCCGCAAATTCCTCGAAATGATGCGCCGCTCCAACGACCTCACCGCCAGCACATCGAACCCCAAACGCCGTCGACCAGACTCCCCCGGTCTCAGCATCGCCGACGAACATGCCGTGTTCGACCAGGAAATGGAGTTGGACGATGGGACTTGGGACGGCGAGATGGACACGGAGGAACCAGCGGCTGCGGCCCCGTTTAATGAAGTGCTAACTGAGGCGGTGCAGTATGGGCAGCAGCTTTGCATGGATTACCCGTCTGATGAGAATGGTGGTGATAAGAAGATGCTTGAGGCTATCTTTTCGTTGGTGGCGTATCCCGATCCGCTGAATTCCGTGCATGGGCATTATCTTGATCCGGCTGGGAGGGTTGCTGTGGCGGAGGAGTTGAATTCGGCTATTTTGGGTATGTTACGTTGTTCTGGATCTTTTATTCTTTCCTTTGTTTTCGGCCTTGTTGTTTATGTCTTGATTGAAATCCGTACTAACGTGTGTGCCAGTCTCCCTCGGAAAATCCTCCTCCGCAGCCTTGGAAAGACTATACCAGCAGACAGAAGCTCTAGTCAATGAAATCAGCGAAGACGGCGGCGCCGGGGCGTTCATCAATGTTCGGAATGACGTTTTGCTTTGAGTTTGATTTTGATTTTGATTTTCTCACCAGCGAGGGGCTTTCTCTATAACATCTTGATCTTTCTCATGGGTTTCGTTTCTAGGGATTCTAGGGTTCAACTAAGGGGTTTAGTTATCTTATCTCACTTCTTCTTCACTTCTTTTCTTCATATTGAATCATTCGAGATTTTGTCTCTGCTTTCTACTCCTCTCCACTCTTTTTCTTTTTTGATTTACTCTGCTACAACCCTTCTTTCTGCTAGTTAGGCGTGTTTTGCGAGGCGCTGGGTTCTTCCTGGTTTCGGACCTAATCAACTCTGCTCTGGCTTGAACTGAATGGATCTGAGCGGACTTAATAGGATCAGGATCAGATCAGATCATCATCATATCTCTCTATTGCATGCTATCCAGAACCTCAACTTTATTTCCAATCTCGAGCAATCAACAACGACGACAAGAATCACAATCACCATAGCACCGCTGCCGAGGTACAGTAGCAAAATGACCAAGAGACTAAGGAATCCCGTCATATCCGAATTTAGGCAACTATATACTGTGTTCTATTGTCGAGGCTTATTGCTTATTAGATCTTAATCCTTTTGAAAGGGGAATGGTAGGATGTCGACTGATCCGCAAAAAAAAAAGCTTGGACAATTTGCACAATCTTGCCGTTTCCTCCACGAGTGATAAGTGGCTTGGAGGGCATTTGAGTACTGTACTTTCCACACTAATTGGTAATAGAAGTCAATCATCTTTGAGCAATGCTATGGAATCCAGTATTGAGTATCTGTGCGGGTACGAGCCAATAGGGCGTTGTCAGCGCACGAGCATCTCTTTGCTAAGTCCCAACCCTTAACTAAGCCCAACCCCACTGCACTCCCTAAGAGAGCCCAAAGCAACATTGTGGATCGTGGTTCTTTCTAATGTATCAGATCTACGGACCAGAGTGTCGATATTCGCCAATGGCCATGCGACTCTTGCCGCTGCTGATGTGCTGTCCTTCAGCTGGGGCGGAGCTGCCAACTACTGCATGCCATGAGGCTCCTTTCTTCTGGAGATCGAGTCGACGGCTCATCAACCTTCTCTACCAAATTCAGCGTTGTCTAACATTCGTTTTTACTGAATTTTCCGTTTCAACCAACTACGCTAGGCCTTCCACATGACCTGCCCTCCACGAGATGCGTTCCAGATTGGCTGGATCTGCGCTCTCCCGATTGAGGCTGCTGCCGCGGCCGAAATCCTGGATGAGAATTTTGGGATTCTCGAGGAGCAAGATGCGGCGGACTCAAATACCTACACACTGGGCCGAATTGGCAAACACCACATCGTGATCGCATGCCTTCCCGGAGGGCAATACGGAACTACCTCCGCCACTATTGTCGCAACTAATCTGATTCGCACATTCTCTAAGTCACTTCGAATCGGATTGATGGTTAGGATTGGGGGGCGGAATCCCGTCGGCTGCTCATGATATTCGCCTCGGCGATATCGTGATTAGCTACCCCTAAGGCACCTGTGGCGGGGTGATTCAATACGATATCGGGAAGGTTATTACGGGGGGTGAATTCGAACGAACAGGCTCGTTAAATAGTCCCCTGAAGGCACTGTTAACCGTAGTTATAACGATAAGAGCTGCCGCGCTTAGGGATGACCCCCGCTACCCGGAATATCTCCAAAGCGCGATTAAAAGAACCACACGGACTCGGAAAAACTTTAGCCGGCCTACTACACGGTCTGATCGACTATTCCAGGCGAGACACGATCATCCTAATAATACGAGTAGCTACGATAGATATCTAGCGGAGTGGGAAGAGATCAGAAGTGAACGTGAGGATAGTGATCTACAACCACACTACGGTATTAGTGCATCGGGAAATATAGTAATTAAGTATAGGTTGATAAGGGAGATGCTTCGCCTGGAGACTAGGGCACTATACTTCGAAATAGAGGTAGCTAGTCTGATGTTAGACTTCCCCTATGTTATTATCCGTGGTGTTTATGATTACGCCGATTCGCATAAGAACAAGCAATAATAGGGATATATAGCTTTAGCAGCAGCATCGTATATAAAAGAGCTACTAGGGTATATCCCTATAGGCCGTGTTTTATAAGAGAGTTTAGTGGTGGATGTATACAGTAAGTGAAACTAATCTTAGCTTAGTCTGAATCAATTATGGTTTTGCTTAATTAGCTTTATATAGACGGATTAAGGGATGAAATTAAAGGCATAAATCAACGCCTAGACTAATATCATCGTGAGAAGGTCGCATTTACTTTGGCGGGTCTATAATACCGTTATCTCTAAATCTTTAAAGTATTAAATTACGAGGAGCAAAAGAACATTAATCCGAGAAAAGAGGAAGGGACCTGCCTATAGGCTTTACAGAGCCCTAAATACGTCGGTTAGTCGGAGAGCAGCTGTAAGGATTTCCTCTAGGTGTCTACCGACCTAGGCTACAGGAAGTCTGTGCTATCCCGATCGATAATTAATGGCTACTTAGGAGCTTCTTATCTAGAAGTGGCGATCTATTACTTTTTTTTTAAGGATAACGATGATCAGAATTATCTTACTACAGTAATGTGCTTAGTACTCTATTAGCTCTTTAGCAGGCGACCTAATTTATTATGTTATGCTATGCCGTCCTAGGAAAAGAACGGGCAGAGACTTTAACGAGAAGTTGATGAGCTGGCGTATCTTTATAATAGCAACGTTAACTGAAGCATCCTAAAAGACGATATGTATATTTAATGCGCTGGACGAATGCCGTGAGGTTGATTAGTATTAATTAATTGAAAAGCTGCAGATCTTTCAACACCGGCGATGTTCATTAAAATAGGATACCTAGTTAAAATTCCTAGTCACTATTCGTCCCTACGACTACCTCCAGAGCCGCTTCCGAACGATCACGGACTTATTCCTATATCTAAACTTAAAGGGGGAGGACGAAAATGATTAAATCTATAAGGAGATCGATTTAGTCGTGAAGATGCGAGTGAAGGAGCTAGCCGAAACCGCGTCATTATCATTAAATATACAGTAGTGACTTAAGCAGCAGCTTTTACAAATGGAACACCGCACGTATCTTTGGCTATATTTAGCCATTAATGATATCCGATCTACATTCGAAAATAGCCTTCGGCCTACTAAGGAATAAATCCGGATAATCCCTCCTTTAGTGTATAAGGCATATGAAAAGATTCTTAATCGAGTCCCTTCCGGCTAGGTATATACTGTGAGGAAGGTGCTATAGATCATTGTGGGATCACGACGTCCTTTAACAACAGGAGAAATGGCTATGGCGCTGGGTTTAGCTATCAGCCCACAAGCGCGGACCGCAGCCTAGGTAGGGCTAGATTCACTGTAGGTGGATAAGAAGCTACGTCGCTTATGCGGCCTATTCATTTTTATTAACAACTCAAAGATCTACCTCATTCACTAGACCGCCCGGGAATTTCACATCGAAAAGGCCAGTTTGAATAATGTGGATTTCGTATACTCATCCAGGCTTAGCGATAATGAGGACCAAATGGCTCGGATCTGTGTGCGATACTTGATGATGGAGGATTTAAAACACGACAAAGACGGATCCTGCTCTAATACTCGAAGCTTTTTGAGTTATTCAGCAGTACATTGGCCCGATCACGTATGGAAGATGTCTTTGACGTCAGCAGAAGAAGAAGCAAACCGGTTACATCAATTATATGATACGAGTGGAGAGCAATTCTCACTATGGTTCCCCATTTTTTAGAGTGTAGTGATGCCATCCGACAAGCGGCCTAGAGTGACAGCACTGCATCTGGCAGCATTCAAGGGCCATGAGCAGCAGGTTCATGCTATTCTAGCCGCGGATAAGACGGACCTCAATACAGCAGATAGTACAAACACATACCCGGTCGTATGGGCCTCGCTGAATGGACACGAAAGGGTTGTGCAGATGCTGCTAGAGAAAGGAGCCGATGTCAACGCTAATGCTAAGGGTGGTCATTACGGAACTGCCCTCCAGGCTGCTTGTTTCAAGGGACAGGACAAAATTATGCAAATATTGCTAAAGCGAGGAGCCAATATCAACGCTAAGGGTGGAAATTACGGACATGCCCTACAGGCTGCTTGTTCTGAAGGACACGCTAAGATCGTGCATTTGCTGCTAGAGAGAGGAGCCGATGTTAATGCCAAGGGTGGAGAGTACGGAACTGCCCTCCAGGTTGTTTGTTCTGAGGGACACGACAAAATTGTGCAGATATTACTAGAGCGGGTAGCCGATATCAACGCCTTGGGTGCAGAGTATAGAAATGCTCTTCAGATGGCTCGTTCTAAGGAACACGACAAGATCGCACAGATACTGCTAGCACACGGAGCCGATGTCAACGCCCAGGACAAACGTTAGCAGCCAATTCTGAAGACCCTCACAAATTTGCGTCTTATGTGACGATGTTGACCGTGACTAGATGTGGAAGTAACGGGGAGGACACAGAAGACCTCACCTCTCCCGAAGATCTCTCTTTTCTTTCTCTTCCTTTCTCGAGCTTTGCTTCCTTTGTTAGAATGCACAGTTTCTCCAGATTCTCTTGGCACGTTAACATGTCATTTCAATTAGAAAGATGTGTGTAGTATGACTCGAAAGTCTGACTATGATGTAGTAGGCTTGCATACCTAGCTGGCTTATCAGCCTACTCTATCTTTTAAATTACAGCAAAGGCTACTGTAAGTACAATACCACATAAACGGACTTCACCAATCAAAACTTCGGAACCTTTCCAGCCCCACCGCCAAGCCCTTAGCGTGGATGGTCAATATATGTATTCCTGTATTAGCGTTGTATTCGTAAGATATACCTATTCGGGAGGTATACAATATACAATATAAAACACTGTACTTGGGTTCATATCCATCCATTTCTCGATTGATAAGTGAGAGTTCTGCGAGGCGGTTGTAGCGATGTTTGTTCGAATGGCTGGTAAGTGAATTTAGGACTGGTGTGGTTTGTCAGATGATTGTGTTGTGTAGATGGATGAGATGGATCTTGTAGGTGTTGGTTGGCTCTTTCCTTCAACCTCGCTCACCTCAACTTTCTCGTGGAACCTAACTGCTTACACATCACCAAGCTCTCGAAAATCCCCGACTCGCCTCTGATCGAATCTGCTTTCTTACACATCTTCAGTCTCGTGAGTTCCGAGTTTCTCGTGGGGCTTGGTTTCACAGATATCTCTCACACTCTTGCGGTCCCTTGAGTATCTCGTGGAACTTTCTTTGGACCTCTCTCAACTTCTCACGCCTGCTCACCTCTCTCCAGATTCTGCATGCTCCTGTTCTCACACTGGATATTGTGATCCTCAGGTTAAAATCCGAGGATCTGAATATCGGTACACCTCAGACAACCGAGACACGTCCATCCTCTCAAAATGCCAGTGCTTACAATCTTCGCGGCTCAGGCCAGGGCGATGATGACCACTGCTCAAAAAGGCAAGTTGATACTTACAGCAAGATTACCGAGGAGGAAAGCTAACAGGCTCATGAATTCAATCAGGTCAACGCTGGTTTTCGCAGATGCCACCCATGTTGAGCCAGGGGCCGATCAAAGCTCAACGACCGCAGCATTTGCTCACTGCTAGTGGAAAGGTCCGGAAGGAAGTTGCTTTACCCTCCCAGGAGGTCCCATCTAACATGATGCAATACACCTTGTGTGTGTCCTTGGGAACAATAAATTGCTGCATGGATTGCTGCAAGAACTAACTGGAATCTCGCATTTAGGACCACCCTCGACCAAATCGCCAACTGGAGCCGACAAGGCTCCTTGTACCCGATGACCTTCGGCCTTGCCTGCTGCGCCGTTGAAATGATGCACCTGATGTGTCCGCGATACGATGTTGATCGCCTGGGTCTCATGTTTCGCGGATCACCACGGCAATCGGACTTCATGATTGTCGCGGGCACACTCACCAAGAAAATGGCACCTGCACTGCGGCAAGTGTACGACCAGATGCCTGAGCCACGCTATGTGATCAGTATGGGCAGCTGTGCGAATGGGGGTGGTTATTATCACTATAGCTACTCCGTCGTTCGAGGCTGTGATCGGATTGTGCCGGTTGATGTCTACGTTCCCGGATGTAAGTGGGCTATCGCAGCTCGTACATTCATTTGATCATACAGGACTAAACTAACAATTTCATGTCTTGAAAGGTCCCCCGACGGCCGAGGCATTGATTTACGGCATTTTTCTTATTCAGAAAAAGATCCGGAGAACTCACATCACGCGCATGTGGTATCGGCGGTAGACATGGGGAATGGGAGCTGTGACTTTTCGCCATGCTTGGATCGCTTCATGGCATACGGGGTTTGCGGGAGCCGGATAGAAAATGCAATATCTTGCTTTCATGCCCGGGGTGGATCATAGTTTGTCCTCTTTTATTGCTATCAGATGCCTATGGAGGAACGAACCGGTTATTGAGAGGAATAAACATCCCCCCCCCCCCCCCAAATAGCTACTTATCCACAGCAGGGAATAAGATACTATTGTTTCTCATGATATGACATATGACAGACTCGAGAGTACCATTTTGGTCCAGAAGGAAATTTATCTATTTTTTCCAGAATCATCTTAGGAATTTCAAGCCGCTGTTGTGCAAGGCCTGTCCGTAATGGGCTTGGTGGATTTCATCTTGGGGCCAATGTGTGCTTGTTGTGATTAAATAGGACATCGAGTCCTAAATAAAGGCCTTTTATAGAATGAGTTCTTAATTTGACAGAGATTTGAGCATCTAGAATCATTGGAGTACTATAGTCTTTGCTTTAGACATATACAGGCTGATTCAGGTCGTATTTCCCGCCGACAGACAATTGAGGAATTTGCGCGTATTTATCCTGTAGCATGCCTCTCGTTGTTTGCAGGACCTATAATCGGTACGAGGTAGGTTAGTACATGGTTCTGCATGATAATTCGCGGGGGATTCAAACCTGAATGTAACTTTGACGTGGATTGTGCCTCATAGTGTTGATGAACGCCCACGACATCGCGCCTAGAATCCCGTTAAACACAAATCCAAACATAGAAACCAAGCCAAAAAAAAAGAATCTCCAGATACTAGGTACTTACCTGTCGCAAGACCCTGCATACTCGTATCAGCCGAAGTCTGATCATCAGCACAACCACTAAACATCCAAACATCCTTGCCCTCATTCCGCCAATCCTCCACGAAATTCTCATCAGCAAGCCCACTTTCATCCGAGGATGTCTCGGGACGCGTGAATCTATGCAGTAGAGACGTTCCACGACCAATCAAGGACTGTACATCGTGGATCTTGTCCATGGAGAACCCGCCGCGTAGTAGAACTGATGCCTCTTTCGCTAGCGAAATGCCTTCTTTGACATTGTTGACTAGGTTTACTCTGCCGTCGGCGTCGGGACGGAATACGTAGGGTAGTTCCACGGCGGAGCCCGAGTGGCAGCAGTCGAAGAGGACGGTTAATCTGCAGCGGGGATTTAGGGGGGAGACGATCACTTTGTGGAGCTTTGTTATGGTTTAATTAGTGCATGGTTTTTGAGGGATGTATGGATGAGGCTATTGATTTTTGACGTACCGTGTCGCTTGTGATTTGGCCGTTTCGTTCGAAATCCACGGGGCATATAGTGTCATCGAAGCTAGGCAATGTTAGTTCGGGATTGTTATTTGTTGTTTTATCCACATGGTTCGATTAGGACGACAATATAGGATCAGGAAGGATTTCATACCCAGAATCACGATCCCCATCAGGATCTCGAACTTGACCTTCATAACGTTCCCCGTCAGAAAATTGCCAATAAACCGTACTCCTCAGAAGAGAAACTTACTCCCATGACCAGAATACGACAACCACAACGAATCCCCTTGATTATTCCCCGACACCAACCAATTAAACGCAGCCAGCATATTAGCACCAGTAGGATAAAACGGGGTACCCTGATTCTGTGGTGCATCAGTCAGGATGACCATATCCCGCTGATCCGGGGAATAACCACGGTCGCGAACCAGGTATTCGCGAACGTTCATGGCGTCATTGATGCAGCCATTTAGCTGGTGGCTGGAGCCGGTGTAGTTGATTCCAATCAGGAGGGCCTTCTTTCGGGGCATGGTGAGTATATATGATAGTTAAGAATATGCTTGGCAAGAGTGCTAGATCGTGGTTAGATCTCAAAGGAAGCTTAGGAGGGGTATAAGAGATCCAGGTGTGGTCAAGGTTTGTGAGAACACCCACGTGGTCCATTCCCCGCACTCGAGATAGATGGATGGCCTGAGGCAACCACAGATCGGGGAGGTAACTATGAAGATATCATAATGATTAATCTGTGTTATGTGGAGCCCCAATCTACTGTAGATCTAGATCCATTGGCATGAGGAATATTGAATAGTTAAGTGCCTTTTTGCCTGATATTGCAGGCCAAAATTAATTTCGGGCTCCGGTTTGTATTGGCAACTGGCAAATATCGGAAAATCTTTTGATCCGGAGAGACGGTTGATGATCTCCACTGCAGCACCTTCACCCCACATCTCTCTGCTCTCTTCTTCTTCATACAGTATAGTCCCTCCTTGTAGGGCTAAGGAATGAAGCTCTTCGGAGCGGGGGTGGAGATGCCGAAGTTCAATTTCCCGGCGGGGGTGGAGCGTCCCCGGACTCCCGGACTTTTAGACTCTGTCGTTCGGAGATCCACTGACTGACATTGAATCTTTAGTTTATCCTCGTTTTACCTCGACCAATCGAGTGGTCTGGTAGCCATTGAACATCTGATCTTCGACTCGTCGTTTAACGCCACAAGTCGCTGCAAGCCCCGGCGGAGGACAAGAGCTCATTCTGACAACGAAGCTATATATGTGGGGGGATCTGTCTCTCCAGATTTTTGGAAATGCTCCCCCGCATACCAAGATACTCTCACTGATCGGCTGCCGATCGGGTGTATCTGATTCCACACCCAGACCAATTTGAGGATTGTGTGCCCATATCATCCATCATGGTTGTGGATACTGTTGTCCTGACCGAGCGGGAGTTGGAGCGCTTGCAGCTCGGTGGTGCGGAGACTCTCGACCTGGTCAACCAGGCGCAGGAGAGTGATGCGGCGGATCGACTGTTGACTATCCGTGCCGCCTTGAGCAAGTACAAGAAAGCTGTTTTCTGGGCCATGTTCTTGTCCACCAGTTTGATCATGGAGGGCTACGATTTGGTCATTGTAAGTTGGACCTTTTGTCGATACAACCCTTAGAACTACTCCGGAGCTTCACTAACTCTAATGACCAATCCCTAGATAACCTCCTTCTACGGCCAATCCCAGTTTCAAGAGCGATTTGGAGTCTATGACCCGGCCTCTAAACATAACCTCATCCCTGCTGCATGGCAATCCGGCCTGTCCAACTCCTCCGTCGTCGGGCAGCTTGCCGGTCTTATCGTCAACATGTATGCCCAGGACCACTTTGGCTGTCGGCCCACCATGATGTTTTTTATGGCATGGATGAGTGTAACGATTTTCATCCCTGTTTTTGCGCCGTCCTTGCCGGTCCTAGCGTTTGGAGAAGCCATGTGTGGTATCTCCTGGGGGGTATTCCAGGTATGTCCATATTCCCCTCATTCGTCTTTGGTAGAAGACCCGCCGTATTTATTCTAAAAATCTCAATTTCTTTCCAGACACTCTCCACTAGCTACGCCTGTGAAGTCGTCCCCACCGTTCTCAGACCTTACGTTACGGCCTATGTCTGCATGTGCTGGGGTGCAGGTATTCTCCTCTCCTCTGGAGTTGTCCGAGCTGTTGCCAGCCTTGAAGGAGATATTGGCTGGCGACTTCCCTTTGCGATTCAATGGGTCTGGCCCATTCCGCTCCTGATCGGTGCTTATCTCGCTCCCGAATCTCCCTGGAACGCAGTCCGACGGGGCCAGATCGAGGAGGCAAAGGAAGCGCTGTTGCGACTACGCCAGGATACCCCCAACAAGGAGCGCGATGTGGACGCTACCTTGGCGTATATCCGTTACACTACCGAGCTGGAGAAGGCAGAGACGGATGGAGCTTCGATCTGGGATTGCTTCAAGGGAGCGAATCTGCGCCGGACTGAAATCGTGAGTTGGTCTCTTTTCTATTTCTTCGCGAAAAATCTCGAGGAGGCAGTAGTAAGACTGACATATGAGCTTTCTATCTTATAGAACTGCGTTGTTTGGGCTGCACAAATTCTCTGCGGTAACGCCATTCTGGGTTACTCCGTTACCTTCCTTGAGGCCGCTGGCTTCACCTCCATTCAGGCCTTTGACGTGAACATCGCGCTCTCAGCATGCTACATAATTGGCGGTATCATCTGTTGGTTCCTGTTCCCGCACTTTGGCCGTGCCACCATTTATATGACGGGTCTCACGCTCATGTTCTTCTGCCTTATCGCTATCGGCGGTCTTGGTTGGGCCAGCGGCACTAAATCCCAGCTCGCGGTTGGCATTCTACTTGTCATCTCTACTCTCGTCAACATGATTACCATTGGCCCCGTCTGCTATCCCATCGTCGCTGAGACACCATCCGGACGCTTGCGTTATAAGACTATTACCATCGGCAGATTTGTCTACAACCTCACTGGTATCTTCCAAAACTCCGTGACTCCTCACATGATTTCGTCTACCTGTAAGTTATTTCTTTTTTCTTCTGTTTTTATGCAGTGGCATCTCCTCGAAATCAACGCTAACCAAACTTTCTCTTCTCTCTAGCTTGGAACTGGGGCGCCAAAACCGCCCTCTTCTATGCCGGCACCAATCTCCTCTGCAACATCTGGTGTTGGTTCCGTCTCCCAGAAACCAAGGACCGCACCTTTGGTGAAATCGATCTCCTCTTCGCTAATAACGTGCCCGCACGCAAATTCCGGACTACCAGAGTCGAACGTACGTATTTACTCCGCCGTTACCTTTTCGTCATATCAGGAAGAAGTTCTAACATAAGAGTGTATAGAATTCTCTCAGCAGGAATATGTTCCCAAAGAGGCGGAGGCTGGTGTGCAGTTTACTGCCCATGTGGAGGATCTCTGAGTGAGTCTGGAGATGTTGTTTCCGGTTGGGGGGCGGTACTAAGTGTTTTAATTTATTACTGTGTTAATTACAGAAATGAAAGATTTTCCTTGATGCCTGTGGTCAATATGGATAGTAGCGTATACGATCAACTTGGTATTGGAGTTAAGAGAGAGAAGGAAATTAATTAGAAAGTAAAGAGAAGGACAGTGTCTAACTCGAGTTGAACTCTAGGCCTATTGACAGCTCTAGCTTCAGCTATCTTGTTACATGTATCATTTTCTCTGAAAATTGACGGGATAGAAAATTTCCATATAGATCACTTCTCGGTTGTATAAGCTGACCGTACCAGGACTGGATTGGACGATTGATTGAACATGAGCTAAAGATCAGTTACATGGGCCGAAATCCAAGGGCTATCTCTATGTATTGAGAAACAAGTTTTCAATGCTTGGTCCGATTACGATACAAAAATCTTTTAAATTCGAAGAGACGTCGAAAAGTCTCTTCGGATCAGTAGAGTCAGTACTCTCGTCATCGTCTTGAACTTCAATCTACCAGCCTCCACCTCGGACAAATTTGCTTTAGGCAATGACCACGTGGTTTCGATGATACAGAGGAGATCATCTGAGAAAATGCGATACAATTAGTGACCCAAAAAAGAGCTAGCAAGGTCAAGAGCTTGTTACCCCGGAAGAACACCTAGCACGAGCCTGCCGAAGTTCGGGAGCAGCAGTAAAGAACCGTAACAGTCCCGATAGGACCGGCCAAGATATCACAGCATGTGCAATGGGAAAAGCTCGAATCTGTACAATCGGCATCCGTCGAGCAAGTCCCGGTTACATCTCGAATCAATAAGTTGGTCGCGGGTGTAGATGGGGCGGCATTGGAAATTAAAGGGAAGAGTATCACCCACAGGGCTGCAAGTGGTAGGATAGGTTTAGAGTTGGTCCACATCGTGAGTTCTGAATGTTTTAAAGTTTAGAAGGTAAAAGGTAAAAGGTAAAAGTTAAAAGTTAAGAGAAAGGCTTTGAAAGGGCCTTTTGATGATGATATTCTGCACGGAACTACGGAGTTTGGGATGCCCTAAAAAGGTAGATTTCCGGAACCTGACCGAGCCCCGCAGGCCGATAAAAGAGCCCGTCAGGAGTGAATTGCGGGGGAGAACAGTACAAACTCCGGAGGGGACGAGAGGACTCGCTCCAGTCCGAGTGATTTACCTGCAGATCCTCAGCCGGAACGTTTTGTCAGGAGTAAGGCAATTGAAGGCAATTGACTACCCCGCGCGGAGATTATCTCGGTTGAGGCTTCCCCGGATTATCCGCCCTACGCTTATTCCTGAAGAATTCATGCAGAATTGCAGACTTCAATTAAGATACTCCGCATGGAATTTCAGCAACTATACTAGCTTGCAGGGAAGGGAATGCAGTATAAAAAAGCCCGATAATCCCACAAAATTTGGTTTGGAACAAATCACAAAATCAGCTCCAGATTCCTACTCTACTTTGAGAATTCTCCATAAAACCATTCAAGATGCGCTGGGAGTTGGTACCGGCTCTTGCACTTGTACAGTTGGCTTCTGCAGGCCCTGTTGAGAAAAGAGATACTGTTACAGCTCAGGTGAACTTTAACAATAACACCGGCACTCCGCAACATCTGGCCTCGGGACTCTTGTATGGTGTCCCTGATACTCTGAACCAGATTCCAGTAGGATATTACCATTTTTCTACCATATTGTTGGCCATTTATTCTGATTCCTTTTTAGTCGCACTTTTACCAGAACATCGGGTATAATTATGAACGCGCAGGAGGCGCACAAGTCGCTGCCCCTGGCCGTGGCTGGATCTGGGGCTTGACTGAGTACAAGGTTAGATCAAAGCTACTCTCGAATAGAGTAATCTTAACATCCCCTTCAGAACCGATTCCAGTCAGCTCTTTCAAATTACAAGACTGCCCGCGAATATGGTGCAACCTTCATTTTCCTTATTCACGATCTTTGGGGCGCAGATGGAACCCAGAATTCCACTGCTCCTTACCCCGGTGATAACGGGGACTGGACTAGTTGGGATGCATATCTCACTCAACTCTTCTCCGATATCAAGGCCAATAGCATGACTAGTGGACTTGTCATTGATATTTGGAATGAACCCGACCTCACGGTGTTCTGGAATCGCGACCAAAGCCAGTATCTGCAGATGTGGGGCAGAACATGGCACAAGTTCAGGTAAAATCGCTTTTTCATTATCTTTCTGGCTCAATTTTGATAAATCAACTAACCTCTTTCAAGGGCTGAGTTTGGTACTGCTGTAGCGCTCTCCGGCCCAGCCAGTGCCGGTGAACCCCTTGCCACCAACACCTGGTGGAAAGCGTGGGCTTCCTTCGTCGCCAGCAACCAGTCCGTCCCAGACCAGTATGCCTGGCACATGGAAGGAGGAGGCGGAGACCTTCTTTCAGCTCACGCAGGACTCGACTACTGGCTCGCGACATACAGTCTCCCCTCGAAGACGATCAACATCAACGAATACGCCGTGTACAGCGAACAAGTTCCCGCCGGTTCTGCCTGGTGGATCGGCCAGTTAGAGCGCATCAATGCACATGGCCTGCGCGGGAACTGGCTCAGCGGAACCAATCTTCACGACTACATGGCCTCTCTGCTGGGAAAATCTGGATCTACATACTACCCCAACGGCGACTATCAGGTGTACAAGTATTACTATCAGAACATGACTGGCCATCGAGTTGGAACGCTGCCTTCTTCCGATCTGAAGCTGGAAGCTTACTCAACCGTAGGCACAGATTACGCTCGCGTGCTAGTTGGTGTTCGAATTGCAACCGGTACCTGGGAGTTGAAGTTGAACTCACTATCGTCTCTTGGATTGCCGACGAGTGGCACGCTGAATATACATACCTGGGGATTCCCAGTGGCATCTGATGTGCACTATGGAGAGGTGGATGCGCCGACTGATTTAGGCTGGTACGGTCATGCTTATTCGGGGGATACTGTTACCTTCCCTGTCTATCAGACGGATAAGGTGACAGCGTATGCTTTCGAGTTTGCTATCTAGGAGGTGGGAATTTGCTTGGAGATCTGTCTCTACAGAGTGCTTGCGCAATGCGAATATCACTAAAGTTATAAATGCCCCAATAACTTCAGTATTTTCTCATATGTCTACACGTATTTTCTTTTTGATTTTCTTGGAATTTTTTCGACGACGTTGGTTCCGCAAACTGAATGAGGTAGATGGGCGAAAGGATGCACGGTACACTAACGCAAGTGACGGTTTGTGTTTTCTTACTCTATGATCTGTCACCGAGAGGGATAAACAATGGTTCCTAGCAGAAAGAATTCGGGACTAAGACCATGAAATTGACGCAATACCCTCCCAGATACGCATCTCGAAAGGGAGGTCATCTAGGGCCATAAGTGCCGTTGTACCAAGCTCATAGTAGAGATCGACGACATATGTTGGCATTTTTTCTACTCTCATCAGTCTCAAAAGACGTAATACAGCCTTCAACTGCGGATCAGGCAACCCATCGAGTGCCCAACGAGTAAATTCAAACCGAAGGACCTGCAACGATTTCATTCCAGCCGAGACGATACCTGGCCCCCTATGCCCCTGTCCGTGCCGTAATTGAATCTCAGCGTTGCTACTCAATTATATAGAGGACTCCTTCTCTAGCAAGTTACATGTTCAGATGTTCTATTTCATAACAGATTCTCCCACAAAGCTGGTCATGCGTCATAATACTAGCCAAATTATCTTCAAGTAAAGAAAAGAATTAGGATCAAGGCTATCTAGACTGAAAAATTCCACTTACACGTTCGATAACCACTCTCTACTCCACATTCTCCTTCTTGAATAACTTCAAAATAAGCTCGTTCTCACACGCGGCGGCAACATCAACACTAGTCCTCTGTCTCTTGTCCTCAGTCATAGGGTCTAAACCCATGTCCATCAACCGCTTGAACCGTACCACACCCACGCGTGCAGCTGCTCCTTCGGGGTGAAAACGGTGAAACGTATGTACTTTGATTCCAGCAATGACATGGAGCAGGGTAGAACCGTCATTGTTTTGGACGAAGACATCGGCACCAGATTTCAGGAAGTACTCAAAGTCGAAGGCTTTATTTTTCGGATCTTCTGCTGAACCATGCAGTTCCCCATCATCTTGCTTGAGGAGGTTGAAGAGTGCTGTTTCTCCATATTTGTTTCTCGCGTTGATGTCGACACCTGCTTTGATGAATTTATCGAATAGGTCTGTATTCAATTTGATGTGGAATTTGGGAAGATGGTGGAAACCTGTGTCTCCATTCTTGTCTGGTTGGAGAGGATCTGCTCCATTGTCCAGAAGGAATTGAATCAGGTCATAGTTTTGATCACGTATTGCAATATGAAGAGCTGTCTCACTGGCGTCGTTAGTTTGGTGCACAAGGCTCGGGTTGGCCGCCATAGCGATCCGGAGGGCCTCTTGAACGGAGTTAACAGTGATTAGATCCCCGATGTGATGCAGGATCGTTCTCCCCTCGTTATCCTGGGCCATGACATTTGTCCCACGCTTGACGAGCTCTGCAAAGCAGTCCATGGAGTTTATTTGCTGATTTGACCGCCCTCTGTGGAGGTTTTGATTCTTGGATGCAGCTAAGATCAGGGTGCAGCCATTCTCGTCACGGTGCTCGGTGTCCAAAGACGGCAAGTTGAAGAATGGCTCAACAATATGGCCACCACTTAGAAGCTCGTGGATTATAGTCGCATTTGTGACTGGGAAGTCACTAGGCTCTTCGGTGACTGGAACCCCGCGCTGTATGGGCACGTATTGCTGTTCAGGAAAGGTAGCATATGGATCCGCTCCGTGCTTCAACATGACATCTACCAATTTTTTCCTGATAACAACGTTTGAGTCTGGTCCCACAGATTTACTCATAGCACGGCATGCGGCTGCGTACAGCAGTGGCAGTGTTCCAGCTCCGACGGTTTTGAAACTACCCTGAGTATTACGGTAGAAGATTTGGGTTGGAAGTGGTTGTGTCAAAATTGATTGCCCGCTCTGAGAAAGCAGAACTTCCAGCAACTCTACCTGCTCAAGCGTCAGAGCGGAGAGTATTGCGGATGGGCTGACCTTAGCACCATGTGCAATCAGAAGCTTGATGATATTCAGATCGTCGCCAGCTCTTGAAAAACACGTGTTGCCAGCGTTATCGGCCACATTGACATCCGCACCGGCTTTGATGAGAACTTTAAAAGCTTCCTTGGAAAATGTGTGACGGGATTTGAGGGCCACGATGAGGGGTGTCTCTCCATCCCTGTTCCGGATATCAATATCTGCACCCATTTGGATCAAATATGGCAACGCTTTGTCCACATGCCACCAGAACTTTCCGGCAGCAAGATCATGCAAAACCCCCCTGGTAATTGTTGGGAGGTGTTTCGCGTCACGAACTATACGCGCTATGAGTTTTGCATTTATGTTAACTCCAAAGTCTTCAACAACCAGCTTTAGGACATCCATGTTGGGAAGTTGTCTTTCGCAAGCAGATATGATCAACGGTTTATTGCATTTTTGTAGGTCACTTTCGTCTGGGGTGTGAGCCCAGTTGATGTCAAGCTGGGTTGCTATCTCTCGAGTACACACACGATGGAGAATTTCAACAAATCCCCATCGGGCAAGCATATTCAGCGGCGTGGATCCGTCATCGTCAGCAAATTTGAAGTTGTCCAATCCCCCAGTGAGTTTCGGGAAGAGATCGTAATATCTCAAAGCCAAAGCCTTCTCCCCTGAGCGTTGCCGTGAAGATGCAATAGCTTCCTGTGGCCACTTTTTCTCATTTCTGTTTTCTGGTCTTTCGCTTTTCTCAAGGTCATCTTTCATTGCATTCCGGCAAGTAATCGCAAGCGATATTCTCAACTGCCAGTCGGGATCTGGATACTCATATGGGAAATACCTTCCAGGATGAATAAGGGGCTGGGGAAATTGACTCCAATTCCGTAGGGGTGGGAGACAGGAAATCGTATATCCGTATTGAGGCTGCGCGGCATTTTTCCAAGCAGTCATCAGGGATTTGTAGTCACTCTTAAGATTCGCCCCATGTTTGACAAGCAGACTTATAATCTCGGCAACTCGTGTTGTATCATGCTCTGAAATGATTTTTCCAAAGGTGGGCTCAGTATCATTATCAGCTCGATCAGGGAATGGACGCGTGTCATCCTTGACTGTAAGACCTGCTGCATTGAGACCCCTATCCGGCCGTGACCTGATTGCTGGAATTCGACGATACCAAAGCGAGGCTTCCTTTTCGAACTCCCCACACAATGCGAATGGAGATTGCTCGTGGATATCGAGAGCATTGCAGTCTGCTCCAGCCTCAAGCAAGGATCTAACAGTCTCAGGTCGACCGGAACGGCATGCGTAGTGAAGGGCGGTTCTCCCCTCTTCATCTTGACTGTTCACAAATTTCAGGCGGGATTTTTCAGAAAGAGACGTGGTCCGAGACAGTATCATATCAATAATGCCTGACTGACGTGCACGCGCAGCAAGATGGAGGACCGTCATTCTATCATGTGTAGCTGCACAAATGTCGACCCCAGCGTTGAGAAGTTTGTGGAAGAATGGTTCAGAGATTGTTGCAGCAATATGTAGTGCCTGGATGCCCTCATTATCACTGACCGTTAGACATTCACACTGCCCGAGGACGTAATCAAGGATTGTATATTGATCCTCTGTAAAGTCGTCTCTGGAACAGACAGCGTGCAAAACAGTTCGGCCTTGGTGATTGCGTTGGTTAACGTTCATACCAACTTCCAGCAATCGCCCCAATACCTCTCTCTTGTTGCTCAACGTCTTATTGGTGAAAACTTCATAAAGCGGCGTGTTGCCACCGTAGTCCGACACCAGAGGATCCATGTCCAGGAACTGGAGACGAGTTATAGTGGCTAAGCTATTAATGGCACAATGCCATAAAGTTCGGCCCTTGTAGTCACGAGAATCAAGACATGCGCCCTGGCTGGCGAGGTGGTCCAGCATTTTTGATTCACCCCGCAAACCTCTCCATGATGATAATTGAGCAAAAAGAACCGACTGGCCCTTATTATTGCGTACTTCAAGGTCTGCTCCAGCTGAAAGAAGACTTCTGATCAATCCTTGATCAATTTCATTCGCCATTTCGTGCAATGGAGTGTTGCCCGCTTCGTTTCTTAAATTCGGATCGGCGCCTGCAGCTAGCAAGGCGTCGACAACCTCACGGCAAGGGCATCTCTGCTTCAACGCCAGGTGCAATGGTCCGTTTCCTTTGAAATCGGTGGCGTTTACGTCAGGCTTGTAAGCTAAAAATTTGATGATTTTCCTGTCATCGCTTATGCTGTGTCCAATGCGACAAAGCAATGGCGTCATTCCATCCTTTGCCCTTGGTTTATTGATATCCACCTTCCCACTCTCCAGGAGCAGTGATAACGCGTCATCCCTGAACAATTTTGTGGAATGATGGAGAGCCGTCTCTCCAGCGTCGTCCTGCGCGGCAGGGTCGGCACCTGCATCCAATAGAGACCTAATCAGTTCAATAGATGGCCCAAATACGTAGTTCGATTTGATAGAGGACCCGAATGCGTAGTGCAAGGCCGTCGAGCCACTGGGGGTCGTTGCATGGACATCAGCGCCGGCTTTAAGGAGAGCTATCACAGGTTCGGCGGGCTGACTCGACTGCCCGTCCAAATGGCCAGGGTTTTTGCACAGAGCATGAAGCGCCGTGTACCCCCTTTCGGCTTTGGAAACAGACGTTTTGTTTTGGAGGCCAAATTTGGAAGAGAAATCTCTGGATCTGTGTCTTCTATCTTCTGGGGCATTTGCGCAGACAAGGTTTGGATCCGCGCCAGCCTTTATCAAGATTTCGATTGTCGTGAGATCTGCACTCTTGCAAGCCGCGAACAGTGCGGTGTCACCTTCCAACTTGGCGTTGACATCGACTCCGGGCTGTTGTAAAATTAGGTCCACAATGCTCGCTCGACCTTTCTCGGCCGCCCAATGTAGTGCCTTATACAGATCTTCCGCATTCGTCAACTTCGGAACAAACTCAGCCACTGTCTCCAGATGACCAGCATGGCATGCATACATCAAAGGGGTGTCGCCGATGGTACTACGCCCAGGAGCACCCACAACACCAACAACACAACCCCCAACAGGATCATTTTCCCTGGTCTTCGGGGTCACGGGACTGACCCCTGCAGCGAGTAAGGCTTTGACAGCATTCACATAGTTTGACCTGGCGGCTAGATGCATTGGCTTTAGCCCTTCCCTCAGTTCAAAATCGGGGTGAGCCCCGTGATCGACGAGCACCTGAATGACGTCTCCGTGATTGTATGATGCTGCCAATTCCATGGCCAAAAGATCAGAATTTAAGTCCATGACTTCGCCTTTGGATAGAATATGCTTTGCGAATCGAGCTAGACCGGTTTGAGCAGCGACATGGAGGGGTGTAATGCCATCAATTTTCCAGCTTATCCGGGTCAAATTCAGCCAAACATCGTATCGCAAAGTCAGCCAAACATTATATCGGTGCGTCTCCGCAAAAAAGTTATCAAGAGTCTCATGGAAAATTTCCATATTCTCGCCCGATGCTTCTGCTCGATGGGCATGCTTGTACCAGTTCTTCGAGGCGTACTCTAAGAAGGGGAATTGCAATCGCAGTTCATGTTCCTTTTTCTCCTTCCGATCAAGAAAATTCCTCGGGCTCTCCCTTGGCATAATTTTTGTAATCTCTATGTCGAGACATCCTGCCCGCAAATACCCCAAACATGCCTCAGCAAGGCGCAGGTTGGTTGAACCAGCTTCGAAGATTGGATACTCGAAGTGGCATGAGGGATTTGATCTGGTGTAACCCTTGAGAAATTCGGTAAATGAGTGGTGAATAACCGAAATAGTCTCATCGGGCAAGATTTCCAGAAGCGGTCCGCAAGCAGCTCTGACCAGGTCTTTGGTTTCTTTGAGGGTTCGATTGCCACCAGAGTCCGTGTTCAACATTTCAGCAATTTCAAGAAGTCGCAGCGGGCGTGTTGCATGGGTGACAAACTGAAGGATAAGGAGTTGGAGCTCGGAAGGCACATTCGATCGCCGAGCATGCTCCTGAAGT
Organism: Penicillium sp. PF1803; assembly: GCA_023626575.1. Taxonomy (NCBI): domain Eukaryota; kingdom Fungi; phylum Ascomycota; class Eurotiomycetes; order Eurotiales; family Aspergillaceae; genus Penicillium; species Penicillium sp. PF1803. The sequence continues at coordinate 83,908 of JAMAGZ010000093.1, read as the reverse complement.
AGCTCATCATACATAGCGTTAAGATCCATTGGTAGTGCATTGAGAACCTCTTGCACATCTGCGCCAGGCTCGAGCAAGACATCCATGGACATTTTCGCATATAAGAACAATCCATTTGCCCGACCAGGAATTGCTTCTTGGATGGCAGTCCATTCTTCTTTGGCAATGGATGAGCCGCGAAGCTTATATTGAACATAGGCCGCGATGTCGAGATCCACATGTCTTTCTTCAAGTCGGATTTGCGGGAGAGAAAATGACCGCAAAGACGTCTCCAGGCTTGCCGTTGGTCGTGAGGTCATCAAAACCTTTATATTTTCTGGGCGCCACCGGCCTAGATTAACCAACCCCTTCAGGAAGTCGTCATTTCCTGAGTCCATCTCATCCAAAGCATCTGTCACACAATAGGCCTTAGGGAAACCACATAAGGCCATCTTAAGATCACTCCACAGATCTGTGGGTGACAAACTATCAAGGGATCGACGTTCCTTGAGATATTTTTGGAGTTTGACTTGTAGTGGAGGGCTGTGGTCCAGAACTTGACACAACCAGTCTCGTAAAGCAACGATAGGCTTGTGGTTGGCGTCGATGATCTGTCGGAAGAAAAAGTAGATCACCGGGACATCCGTATCCTGCAGGTCCTTGATTATAGAAGCAGCCATGACAGACTTGCCAGAACCGGGTATGCCTTTGATCCAAAGTAATCCATTATCACCGGAGTGCCACTGCTGATAGATTTGGGTTGATGTGAGCCAAGCACCAGTCCCGAGTAGATACGATGCACGATGTCTAGAGTATTCGCTTCTTTCGAAGTCGTATGGAGTTGGCTGAAGCCATTTTGTGATGTCGACGAGATCTTTTGCTGGTAGTGGGAGTATGTTGTCGGTATTGAAATCCCGGACGTCTTCTGCGCGAACCAGGATAGTATCGCCGTCGGAGTCTGATGGAGACATGATTTTACGAATGAGCCTATCTCTCATATGTGAGCAAATAGTGCGGTGAGGGGGGTTTAAATGGAAGAAATTGGGAGTGAAAGGTAAGTGCTAACATGCTAAGACATGCGCTATCTTGCTAAGACACATGAGGCTGAGCCTCCGAGGCATGGCCAATGCGCACCCTAGGTAGCTTAGCTTCATAGCCCCATCGTCTAACCAGTTATAATAATGACTCATGCAAGTTGGAGCCTTGCCCGTGGACCTAGCTTGACTAACCCTGTCGATAATTCCAAGTACCTATGTACTCGGAACAGCATAGCAAACCTAGTAAGTGACGCCATAGGCATCTGCTATTCCTACCCGTGGTTTACTACAAAAAATAGCGATCAACACCACTCCAGTCTAGTTAAAAGATGTGAAAGCACCTGCGAGGGCAATTTCAGCAATATTAGGCCTCTAGATTCAGTAACAAGACCCCCGAGATCCTATTCAATAACCCCAGCAGCAAGATCGTTTCCACTATCAACTGTATCGGGCGGCACCCTAATAAAACTCAACTCTGGGGTAATGAACATTGAATAGTAAACGGTCTAGGTTATATGTATTGAAATGACAATGTGCGCGACACTTAAAGCACCCTCAATGCATCGACAGTACATCTTCAAGTCGATCGTTGTTTCAATGGACGTGAACGTACCTACTTGTCGGGTGGGACGCCTTGGTGGCTAGAATATGTGCCAGTGAAATATACACCCAAAATCATAGACAAGACGGTACGATTATATAGAGATGTCCCTGCAATAATAGTCCATCAAGCCTAAATCTATGGTTTCCTCCCATGTCAAACATCAATATAACCCTTTTAGGCACACTATATTCGCTTACCTAATCCGAGTCAGGCACCAATTACATCAGCCGTCAGCTGATCAGCCCCCCCATCAGTTCGTCAGTTCTCCGCTTTTCGTGTGCCTGGCAGTCTGGTGATATGAGAGCTTTGTGTTCGGTTTCTCGCTGACTCCTTGCTCTTTCACTTTCCCCTCCTCCTGCGAATCGCCTTCTCAGGAGTCTCATCTCGGCGCCGGTCTCTGGAAGGCAGCTCTCATCTACGGATGAACAGCCCTGCTTCCCCCGGCGCTCCGAAGGGGTCACATTCCCATACCACCCATGGATTCCCATCTGCACCCGCATACCGGGAGCCCCGACCCGGTGCTTCAGGTACCCTTTCCTAGCATTCCAACGCACTCCCGCGCCCCGGTCTCCCTGCGCTGTTGTTGCGGTCGCGAGGACTGCGCGCTGCTCGAGCATAATCATGTTGCGCTCGAGGGGCTGGAGAAGGACCTTGAAACAGCTGCTAGACTAGGCCAGGTACGTGAGAGTTTTACTTTATTTTTGCTTTTTTGTGGACCTTGTGTTTCGTGGGGAGGTGGATCGCATCGTTCGTGACATGATCGGGCAGGTTGTCCCTATATTCCTGGGGCTGGCTGGCTGAGGATTGCATTGTTCGATACATAATTTCCATCATTCTTCAGCGACAAGCGGGCGTGTTACGTCTAAGCTTTTTGCTTTCCCCCTTCTCCTTGATCTGATCCTACGATGATCAGGTGTCATCGCCCTGATCTTGCTCGCTCGGCTTTGCATTACCTTGTTCAATGGATACCCTCAGATTGAGGTCACCCGTTCTATTGCACTGCGTTGGCGTCCGTCATGGCCACTCTCACTTTCTGTGATGATTCTGCTCCGGCAGATACGCCATCTCCCGGCTCATCGTCACTGACATTTGCTATACAGGCTTTACTCCACCGTCATGAAAGCTATATAGCCGAGGCGGAAGAGGATCGCCAACGGCTTGAAGCGAGCGTGGATGCGTTGGAGCGAGAAAAGTACCGGGTCCAGGAGGAGAATGCGCGAATCGTTGAGGAGAACCACTCCTTGCTTGAACAGCTCGAGGGTCTGAATAAGGCTGTCTCCGAGTCCGATGCGCATGTGCTCTCGCTCACTAGGACACTGGAAAGCACGCAAGCGGAACTGCGCCGTGTGACTGTCGCTGCGGCGCGTGCTGCTGACCTCGAGGCTCAATTGGTGCTTATGGAGACGGAACAGTCCAGGCTAGAGGATAAGATATCACTGGTGCTGGAGGATGAGAGATCCGCCGTGCAGCGCTGGAAGAATGCCGAGGTTACGCTGCGCGACCTCCATGATCAGGTTGAGCGCATCGAAGCTGAAGCACGCGAGGAGCGCGAACAACACCAAGAACTCATTCAGCGGCTGGAGCGCAAACGAGCCGTAGAACGCGAACTTGATAATGCAGCCGGGCGTCTCAAGGGTGCGGCCGCTGCGTCCGAGCTTAGTCGCAATCCTGGTACGCATGTTGTCTCGCGCTTCGTCAAGGATATCTTGCAAGATAATGCGAACCTGCAAGTTGGGATCATGGAGCTGCGCGAGATGCTGGAGAGCTCTAATCAAGAGGTGCAAAATCTACGTGATCAAATCCACACTCACCAACCGCTGGCCGGTATTGGCGGGGATGAGCACACTGAGCCTCTTCCATCCACCACGCTCAGCGAAGAGCTCGAGTCGAAGGAACGTCGGGTCTCGCAGGAATTCCACATTCATCATCATTTCCATACGCCGACATCTTCAAAGAAAGACAAGGGCTCGCTCAACCGTCGCGTCAAGAAGCGACGGCCTGCTCTTGGAAGCCCCGTTCCTCTTCATTCCGCCATGGGCGCTCACTCCCCTCGTCGCTCTATCCATCGCTCACAATCCTCCGGCTCGTCAATGAACACCATCCTTTCTCAAACATCCGTGTCGATACCTCCCACATCATCCGCCCGCCGCTGGTCGCTGCAGTCCCCAGCGGTTGACTCCCTAGCAAGCTCTCCCCGGTCCGCCTTCCGCACATCTTCCATATTCGACCGCGTTGATCGTGGATACGATTTCTCCCAACCTACCAGCCCTGAGAGTACCGCCTTTTCCTCGCCAATCATTGGAGCACGTAATAACAAGGGCTTCGACATGCCATTCCGCCCACTAGCAGCGCTTGACGATCTTGATTCGCCTGATCATGATTCACCCGATTACTTCAACAAGGACCAGTATGAGCGGCGCGAGTCTATGGTTGTGTACGGTGATGGCCTTGCAACACACCCATCCATCCCGGAAGAATCGGAGCCATCTCCGTCGAAATCGTACTTCGAGCCTATAGAACACGACCCTGCACCAACTACCGCAGAAGAATTGTTTGCTATGCAGTTCCCGCCTTTGCGAAAATCAACATCGCATGATAGCCTGCTCTCCGTAGCCGGCATGGATATCCACACACCAAACAACCGGCACTCCCGCATGGGCGACTGGCATCCGGGCATGCATATTCCGCAGCGCATAGTCTCGCCTAGCATCGAGCTAGTCTCGACTCCACCGGTTCTTTCAGCGCCAATGATAACCGCAGACCGTGCCAGAGCACCCGGTCAATCCTCGCGCTCTCTCCTCGCATCCGTCGCCGCAGGCAATAATCTCGCCTCTGAATCAGCTTCCGTGGTCTCCGCAGATAGCAACAGCTCCACCTCCACCGCGACTCCAGGATCCCGCAAATCGTCCACGCTAGGCCGGCGTATGGGTGGCTGGGTACTCGGCCGATGGGGCATGGCTCCTGTTCCAGATGAGGCAGTTGAATCAGAAACTGAAACCGAGGCTCCGGCCTTGACATCAACAGTTCAGCCCAAGGCTGCGCCTCCTGAGCCAATGCCGCCGCAAATACGTTTTAGATTCACAGGCGTGAATCAAAAGGGTCCTATCATGGGCCTTCGACTTCCACCACCGGCACCTGTGAATATTCGGCCTCAACAAATCGACGAAGAACTTTTGAGGGAGAGTCTTGCTGAAGGGGGCGAATAGTCCCTTTTCCCTCTCGGTTTGACTCTTCATCTCTTCCGCCACCCTATCCCCTTCATCCCCTAATCATGTGGCTGGCTACTGACCCAGTCATATCCCTAATTACATACAACATCCTGTTCGTTCCTTGATCTCCCACCACAGTCTCTTTTAAATACCATACCTGCATTGCAATCGGATTTCTCTTGGTTCATACTTTGGTTTTTGCATTGATCGGTCGTTGCCATATCTGGGGTTCTTGGTTCCATTTCGTTTCGGTTGGGTTTGGGTTTTTCTGGTTCTGGTTCTGGTTCTGGTCCCATCCAAGCCTGTGCTCGCGACTAGGCTGGATGGATGGCGCTGGTTTTTTGCTCGTGATACCCCGATGAAGTCATTCGTTCGAACTTTCCTTTTGTCTTGATGATGATTTGCATGTTGATAACGAATAAGTCTATATCGCTCTTCGGTCTAGAGAATTAAAGTGGTCTTGGCCCTGACGATCTCGTTGATGCTTTTCAATATTGTATGACGTCTGCTAGATCATCCTATCTTTCAAAACTTCTTTCAGTATAATCTGATGGCGTCACACGCCTCCATGCGAAGGAAGAAAAACGAGAGAAACCAGGAGGAGGCCTGTAAGCCTAAACAGATAAAAGCATCTCCATCAATGACAATTTTCGTTCTTCGCCAGCGAATAACATCGACTTCATCTCAGTACCAGCGCGAAACCTTGTCCTAAATTGTATTAGAAGATCTGCATGGTGGCGGCGATCAGGTGATGCACAGGGTTGTTTCGTATACGCAGTTTCAGCCGCATTCCAGCCCCCTTAACTACTTACTCAATGCCGTATCCTGAACTTCTCACAAAATGCTCCGATAACAAGGATCTCGGACCTAGTCCAAGATTCCAAGCTCGAGACTCATTTTCTCCCCAACTGTAGCGTTGAAACAGTTCACACGTTCCTAGAACCAGATCCGCTCTCTCGGCGGCGCCTCGTTCCTAAACGAGAACATTGGCGGCGGGAACGACGCATTGGACGCGGCGCCTTTGCTAGTGTATGGTTGGAGAAGCGTGTCAAAGATCGGGATAGCAGCCAAGACTTGGCAAAAGGTACATCGCAAATTGCAGCAATCCGGGCTGTCAAGCAGATTGATCTGGATTCTCGGTTCAGACCAATTGACTATAATCGAGAGTTGGAGGCGATTGCCAAGTTCTCACACTCCCGGGTGAGTTTAGCAAATAACTGCTTTGTGGTCTTGATGAGCATATCTTGTTAACATGAGTAGTATGAACGATGTTTTGTCAAGTCTTTCGGATGGTACGAAGGAGACGAGCAGCTGTTTATAGCGATGGAATACCTCGAGTCCGGCGATCTCGCTACATACCTGTTCCATTCGCAGCCTTTGCCCGAATCTGAGGCCAAAGATCTTTCGTATCAAATCCTCGATGGTCTACGTATGATGCATGAGAACTGCTTTGCACACCAAGACTTGAAACCAGCAGTGAGCTTGCCATATTCTTTATTCAAATGACTAAATATGGCCCCCGAACTCTGGAAATTCATTGGGAATGGTAGCCCTTACGCACCTGATATATGGGCTCTTGGCGAGATCGTCTTTGAGACTCTCACTAAAGAACGAGTGTTCGCCGGTCCTAGATCGCTTTCCTTATATAAAAGCTCGCGAGACTTTCCGGTAGACAAGCTCTACGATGTCGGTGTTAGTCAACTTGGCGTCACCTTTGTGAAGTCTCTTATGCAACCGCATCCCGATGATCGAATGACGGCAAAAGCTGCATTCGAAGATCCGTGGATAGAGGCGTTGACGATTGAACCGGTCAAGATTGAACCTATCAAGATTACAGAAAAGGCACAAGCAAAAGGCTCAGGTCTCTCTGGACTAGAGTGTTTGAGTCAAGAGCTTGAGAGTTTGATTGAAGATTTTGATAATTCGACTGGAAAATTTGCACCGTGGACAACTTTAACACAAATTCCGCCTGCAGTGCCAAGGGAGCCAACTCCAGAACCTATCCAGACAGATGTGCCCTCATCTCCGCAAAGCGATACATCAGAGACCCCGCCTGAAGTACCAAGGAAGCCAAGCCCAGAACCCGACCAGACCATTGTGCCTTCACCTTCGTAGAATGTTAGCTATACCAGGCCAAAGGAGAGGAAGGACTTACAAATGCCCCTTTGGACATATTCGTAAGTGAACATAATCTGATCTGACCAGATCTTACCATTTGAAGTCTTTGTAACTCACAAGATTCCACACAACAGGGCGCCAACGTATAGGCACTATCGTTATTGACGTTGAACGAAAATTTTTATTCGGACAAAATCCTTTCCATATTCAGCGATAGGTACGCTCATAAAAAAATTCTCAAAGTCAATAGTGCAGGGCCAGGAATGAAAAATTACTAGCTTGGAGTTATAACAAGGGTCTATCACCGAAATACTGTGAAGATATGATATACACCTAAACCATTTCTACAGTTTCTATATGCAAACTTTACACATGACTTCATTAACTTTTATTCACCACGTACCAACATCCATTTTCATGCTGCCCCTCAAAATTCGGTATGTTTTGATTGGGATACCTGTTGAGTGGAAGAGCCCAGACTTATATGGGTCTTGGCGATCGAGATCCTCACTAAAAAGAAACGCCGGTACTAGATCGCTTGAATTCTATAAAAGTCCGCGAGATCGCGGCGGACAAGTCTACGACGTCGATGTCAGTCAACTTGGTGTCGCTTTATCCACAACAGAAATGATAGAACCAGCCGCCAATTGGTTCCAATTGAAGGGTTAACGGGCACTCATCGATAGCTCCACCAGACCCAAAAAAAATTAATAAAAAAGGCCCAAAAATGCTCACTGCCAGATTTGAACTAGCGACTTCGTGATTACTAGTCACGCACTCTACCAACTGAGTTAAGCGAGCTGGTGATTGAACTTGATCTGGCGATCGAATTATGGCAAAAACTGCATTGGAAGATTCGTAATTAAAGCGTTGACGAGTGAACCGGTCCCGGAGATTACAGAAAATGAATAAGCAAAAGGTCCAGCTTTTTCTCGACTAGAGAGTTTGATTGAAGCTTTTGATAATTAGACTGGAAAATATGCACCGTGGACAACACAAACACAAATTCCGCCTGAAGTACCAAGGAAACAACTCCAGAACCCGTCCAGACAATTGTGCCTCACCGCAGAATCTTAGCTATACCAGACCAAAGGGGAAGGACCTACATATGCCAATTTACACACATTCATAGGTAAACATGATCTGATCTGACCAGACCTTACCATTTGAAGCTTTTGTCACTCATATGATTCCACAAGGATCTATCAACGAATTACTGCAAAGATATGATAAACAATCCATTTCTAGAAGCAAACTTCACTTACTCATGACTTCATTAATTTTCATACACAACTCATTTTCACGCGGTCTTCAAAATCCGGTATGTTTTGATCGGAATGCTTGTCGAGTGGAAGAACCCAGTCTGATCTTCTGATGGCGTTGACTCGAAGGGAAGAAGCTCAACTTTGAAGGAACTACTTTCTGTTGGAGGGTTAGATGTTTCATGGCAAATATACAGTCTGCGTAGTGTACTTACCGCATCCATCCAGGAATGTTTCGAATGTTTTCTCGTTGCGCAGAGTCGCGGAGATAATAAACTGCTCGACGTGGTAATTCTCGAAGAGATCGCGAACAGTCGATAAGAGAAGAGGAATGATGTCCGTATCGTAGATCTGGATGCGAGGAACAGTTAGCTCTATCAGTAGAATTGCGAGTCCTGGGGGGTAGTTATTTCCCCCAGGTAAGCAAGCATACATACCAGATCTGCACCCAGCGCAACGTCAAACCTCAAATCATCTCCCTGCACAAAAGACTCCAACTCCTCTGTCTTCTCCAATGGTGTTCCCCAGTCCCACACAGCGGGATGGAATGGGAAAGATATATCGCCTTGGTGATTAAACCGTACACACTCGCGCATATTCTCAATCAGAGCCGGCTCACGATCAGTAGACACAACACCTTGCACGGCTAGATGACGCGCACAAAATAGCGATAGAAACCCTGTTCCTGCGCCAAGTTCAATCACCCGTTTCCCACGCACGATTGCCTCACCTGCTGGCGAGGCAAGAAATGAGCCTAGATGTAGAGAAGCTTCCCATGTACGATTCCCGGTCGTACCGCCGGAGAGGATGAGACCGCGCGATTCAATCGTGGTCACCTCCCGATCATTGGTAGAGGAGGACTGCAGAGGGGCCGTATATTTGACGTGGGAGAGTTGTTGGGCGAGTTCCAAGGAGCTTGCCTTTGGTTGGGCTACAAGCATGCCCAATGCATCCATCAAATTGTCATGTATTTCCTGTGTCTGATTAGCAAGGTTGATGGTAGGATGGGAGGAATTGATCGGACAGAATATCCAGAATATTGTCTAGTTATACAACGAGGGAAATGCAATCAGAAACATACATCTTCTTCGGGGTCTGCAATAGATTCTTCAATTCGTGCAACTATGAGCTTGAGCACCCGTGTTCGATAGGCAGCTGGTGGGAGTGGGGTGAGAGACTCGTCGAACATGCGCTCGTACAGAATTTCTTGCACGATGGGACGTAGCAGAACATTCCCTGGCGGTATTTCCAGCTGTGGTGGATCCACGAGCTGAAAGTATTGCGCCACAAGCTTGCGCACCTCATCAGCCATGACGGTATACTTGAAATGGCATCAACTTGAGAAATTGATCTTTGGTAGCTCCCGTCAAATCTCTCGTGGCTCTTATCGATAAGCTGATAAGCTGATAAATCATGTGATGATCCACCCAGTCCTACTGACATAAGCAACTCCTTTCCCAAATAGGTTAGTGCCAAGTTTTAGCCGAGTCGACCGCACGAAAATTGAAAGTCGTGAACATCCAACACACTCGACTCTCTGCATCATCACGACACCACCAAAATGGCCGACGCTCCCGTTACCCTTCGGACTCGCAAGTTCATCCGCAACCCTCTGCTTGCCCGCAAGCAGATGGTCGTGTAAGCATCCCCTTTTCTTGCTCCCCATTTCCCGACCGAAAGAGTAGGAAATTTCGACGTCGCGAAGGATTCGATTTGAGGACATCCCGAAGTCAAGAACACGGCGCACAATCATCTCGATCATCTCTGCGATACGCCTGCAACATCTTTTTCAACGAAGATGAGAAGTTCATATTCAACGAAAATGCGCAAAAATCCTTCCGACGTCGAAATTGGACCAACACATGAACAAAAAACTCGCAGAACTGCCCGACTGACATGTCATTTTCTTCGCTTACAGGGACGTCCTCCACCCCAACCGCCCCAACGTCTCCAAGGATGAGCTCCGCGAGAAGTTGGCCGACCTGTACAAGTCCAACAAGGACCAGGTCTCCGTCTTCGGTTTCCGCACCCAGTACGGTGGTGGCAAGTCCACCGGCTTCGCTCTGGTCTACGACTCCGCCGAGGCCCTGAAGAAGTTCGAGCCCGCCTACCGTCTGGTCCGCATTGGTGCCGCCACCAAGGTCGAGAAGCCCTCCCGCCAGCAGCGTACGTTTCCACCCTTCGTAGAATATTTTCTCCTCTCCATTTTTACCACGCCCCCCGTGACACCGACGGGGTAGAGCCTCCTTTTTCACAAAAGGAGCGCTCAGGCACCTGGATCCTCTATATTGATCCCATGAAACTGACCCTGTCCCCACAGGCAAGCAACGCAAGAACCGCTCCAAGAAGTTCCGCGGTACCGCCAAGACCAAGGGCCCCAAGAAGAACAAGGACTAAGCGTCTCGCTCCCCATAAATCATGGTTGGATGCGGCGTTTAGTGGCCTGGTGGTCGCGGCCTGTTTTTGGTCTTGCATTTGCATGTGCTGGGAACAGGCTGTGGTGCAGTGTATGAGAGAAATGGAATGGGGAATGGGATTATACCTGGCCAGCATGGATGTTATCACTCCAAAAATCAAAATCTGATATCACCATGGTGGTTTCCTCTTCCTCGATGTGGATGACTTATTCCTCTGTTGGTCGGTTTATCTTTTCATGGTAGCCGGCGAACCTGATGATGTCCCTTAAAAGGCGTCAGTGTTGTTTCTTTTCCATATGGTATGGATCATCCATTTTTGAATCAAAAACAGCGAGGGGACATGAGAACCGGGCTTCGGCTGTTGCCTCGGAATGAAATTACAATATTTTCTGTTTCTGTTCATCATGGAGTTCGACGAGACTGCCTCGTAGTCGACGGCCTGCCTGTGTATTACCTGCATCTCTGAACCTTGGGACGATTGGCCCTGCCGTAGTATCATAAACTATCGAACCGACATGGATTGTTCTTTGGCCCCCACTTGAATCTCAAGTGTCCCCCAATCCCCACCTGATACCGTAAATCCGGGGTTATCGTGTCCTTGAGGCTTGATATGACCCTCAACCCTGTATCCATAATATCCTGCCATCACATCTGAAGCCGAACTTCCTCCGCTAAGCACGATCTCACTTTGAATTACATATTATTCTGATCAATTTCCAGACAATCTGCTCAACAGTTCCTTCTCTTTCTTCATCTACGACGCATGTATATACCTCTTAGACTGAATTTGTCCGAGGAGATATTTCTCTATTTTCCAGAAACACGTATAGGACTCTATCGAATGCAAAACTACAAACGACGAGAATCATAAGATTACTCAGAAAGCCAGGAACAGTCACCGAGTAAACCTGACCCATGAGCTCAATGAGAAGTCCGTCCCCGAGGACACGATCCACAATCTCGACGTCACTCGTATCACTCCTTCTCTAAAGAAAATTAAGAAGATACAGTACACGCTGCATCCAGTAACAATTTCCAACGCTCCCTGCGCTGATGCACCACCGCCTCGCCCACTTCCTTCTAGCCACCCGTCCCAGATGATGCAGGATACAAAGACTATATCCAAACTTTATGCCCAGCTACACAAAGGTCTGTCGTACGGCATACCCCGGATTGTTTCCCCTAAAACTTAATGTCTCAAGTACACATGGAGATCAAGGCCTGCGAGTCACTAACTAGCATTTTTATAGGCTAGTATCACCTGTCCAGTTTCACTGCTTCATATTCGGCGAGGAGCCTTGTCAGAGAGTGATAGATTGAGAAAGGTAGTAGTAAGTACCTCCTAGCGAGGACAGTAGTCGACAAGCTAAACAGAATAGAGTATGAAAAGTTAAAATTATACGGAGTTATGGCCGCAGGGAAATTGCTCGGAAGATAAACATCCACTCCACCCTATAGACTTTCCGGACCTGCATCTGATTATCTCTTGCCTCGGTAGTTGCCTCCTGCAGTGATCCAGAACATGAGCACCGGGGATCATTCACCCTCCTTCCATTCAAGGAACTCGGCTGCAGAGCCTGCTGTCAAATCATAGCATAAAGCGGGGGTTGTGCAGGGTGAGGGGCCGGGGATGAGATTACACAGACTAAATATATGGCGTCTTCTTGATGCTCTTCGATTGGGGACTGTAGATTGCGTTGCGTCTTATCTCCTGGAGAGTGTGGGACCTGGCAAATCTTTCACTTTCCACATGCGTTAATGACGCACATTGCCATGGTAATGGTCAATACGCATACACTATCAGGTAGATATAAGCATAAATAAGCCACCGTATTTACTTCCGGGGCATTCGGGATTCGGCCCGACAGTCAAACTTTCTACACACCCCTTTTGCTTAACAGATAAATCACCCCTTCATATGAATGTATAACGTTTGTACTGTACATGTCGGGTAACACTATCACGACCCCTCAAATCCAAGATCGAATGTACTACATTACCCCACTCCTTGACAGACCCAGCGGCGATTTAAATCAGCGATAGATACCGTACATGTGCTTGACCGTTGTGTGTGACATTCATTGCCAGATCTGGGTGATAACGAGGAAAGCTAATCTGTTAGGTTGTATCCCTCGTGCAAGATTCAACTTTGTGACACAACCGAGCTGTCAGGCTTGATTAAGGTGCGTTATTGAGAATGTTGTAGTGGGAGCATAGTCAAATTTTGGTAGGTAGCAAAATAAGAGGAAACAGGAGTCCATTACCATAGATTCCATATCAAAATTCGGGATGAGATATTATGCATTCCGCAAGGAATCATGATAGAAGATATTACTAGGTCAAAATAGACTAGTACATAAAGACACAACACAGATACAAGGTGCGATCATATTAGATATTCATTATTGTAGACAAAATCCACCGTGCAACATGACACACATGCTTTCCATGGGGTATTAAGGGGCGGGGAATTTCCCAACACACAGAGAAAGACAAAGTCAGACAGATGAAAATAAAAGGAAAAGAATTCAAGGAAAATAACCTCCACTTTGCATATATCAACTCAATCAAAGGTACACTGGGCCCATAGAAGATCAAAGGTTGAAAAAGGTAGGTAAACAAGGCAGCTCGAGGAACCCTTCTCCCAGGAAATGATCCACCACGCACTTGCAATGAAGAGCGTAAGAAGCAAGCCAAAAAGGAAATAGGGAAAAACCAACTAGATTTGCAAGGTACCAAGTAGGGTAAAGTTGGGGATGGCAAAAAGCTAATCCCAAGACCCCAACAACAAAAATGGTAAGAGATCACAAAGATAAAAACCAAAAAAGGGAGACTAGACATGAGCCAACATGAAAAAAAAAACCACTTAAAACGAAAAAGAATCAAAAATAAGCCGCAATGTAGACGAAATAAAGTTCATGCCCGTTGACACTCACATTCGCAGTGTTCACGGGGACCTGCCTCGAGGCCTGTCGACCCGGTTTCCCCGCGATGGTTCAACAGGGGAAGTGGGTTGTCTGTTCCGCGGTGTCCTCGGTAGGTAGTGTCATCCCGTTTTGCAGAATGGGATTTCATCTGTATCTGTTCAGGTGGGGTTGATGCAAAAGAGGAATGACATGGTGGGAAACTGAACTCAACAGTGATGAGTTGGACATAGAGGGACCAACTCCCCGTCCCCAGAATCCCGGTTTCAATCCAAAAACGAAAATGAAAATAACGAATCAATGTAGACCAAAAATAACTCCAAAAACAGGACGTAGACAGCCAGCGGGTATTTAGTAGCCACCCTGATTTCCCAGCGGCGAAACAGGCGCGCGATGCACACCCTCAACAACCGGACGATGAAACTCGGGTAATTCATCATGAAGCAAGCCAAACGAGAACGCCGGGTTGGGAGTATGTGTGTGTCGAACGGGGGTATACTCTAATCCCCCATTCATCAGTGTACTCGAGCGACCATCGCCGGCGCGCTTGCTCTTTTCACTGCTGGCGTAGTTGTAGATATCCGGTGTGCAGTCGGCTGTTAGCGCGACAAGGCGCTGGCCAGAGGTGGTTCGGTCGTGGTAGATCCCACGGCTTATAGAGCGGTCTGTGGAGGTAGATCCTGGGATTTGGGGTGTGGTTGTGTCGAGGGGTTCAATAAAGTAGGATGTACTGCGTGCGGTTGTTGTGGGGGGTGTTGTTGTTGAGGAGAGAGTTGATGAGATGATTTCTTCGGTGGTGATGGGCATCGGTAGACCTGCGAAAAGTAGGTCTGGGGTTGTTCCTGTTGTTGGACATCTTGTTGTTGGTGGAGGACTGTTGCTGAAGAGGACGGTGCTGGGGATTGTGTGGGCTGGGCTGCGATTGTCTTGAGATGGTCCGAAACGAGGGCTCCAAAAACCTGGTCTGGATTCCATTGGAAGAGATAAGCTGGATGCTGGTTCTGTCGGTGCGAAGACTAGTCCTGCTAATGTGCTGGGGAGCTGTTGGCTGCGGCAGGTTGGTGTTGGAAGTGTTCGATCCGAGCCTGAGAGATCGGCGGATGAGATGCTCGCCATTGAAACTGTCTTTGATTGTGGGCCTTCTGGGGATGATAGACCCTGGCTTGGAAGCATGTAGGAGAAGGGAGACTGGGCTATAGAGTTGTTGGCCTCAGGATCGGGGTAGATTGTCCCGTTGCTAGACCTGCTCACACCCAGCACTGAGTCCCAGATCTTAGGGCTCCAGGGAGATCCTCCATAGTCAAAGAGAGTTCCAGCTGGGGCGTTGGGGTGCATGTATGCTGGGGACTGGCTGTAGTTGGCAGACTGCCCGTCCTCGTAATGCATAGACTCAACGGACACAGTTGCGCGCTCAGGAAAGACTGATCCATCGGAGGCGCCAAGGTCATAGTCGGATGGTCGCTGGAAGGCAGGCATGCGGGCCTGAGATGAGCCCATAGAAAGCAGTGTGGGTTTGCCTGCTGTGGTAGTTGTATACATGCCCAGTCGGGGAGAGGATACAGCCGCAGCTCCTGGAATAGGATACGGCCAGCCGTTGGCCGTGGGAGTCAGCTTCAAGGAGTTGGAGTTGACCTAATCACAGGTAAGTCAGTCATTTGAATTGCAAAGGCTCATCTCCTCTAGTCATGGATGAAGACTTACTCGTAAGAACTGGCAGTCTGTGTTGCCAGCACTGCGACAGTTTGAGCAGCCCTGACCATCGCCAGCATCTCCGCTGCATTTGATCTTTCGTCGTCGGCATCGACCACACTGTCATTCAGTTAGACCCGAGAATGTAATAATGGAGGCTGTCCAGGATGGAAGTTCCTTACAGCCACTGGCACTCGGCGACGCTGGGGATTCCGCATCTTGCTGTCTATCTCAGAAGCTGGGCTAAGCTCATGATGATTCAAGCTCCGCATTGAGCGGGACATGGAGAGCGAGCCATCATGCCGAGACTGCTCAAAAGCAGCAGCCTTGTCTGTGTAATAAGAGTCCATCTCTAAGAATGATCAGTGGGTGGAAACTTGCCAGACGGTGAGGTTGTCTCAGAGTTGCGTAGGACTTACTGCTGGTCGTATCGAATTTCCACAGCCAGATTCAACCAGAAGCTAGTAACACTGCAACAAACCAGTGTAGATCAATCCAGCAACAGAACTCAACCTTCTTCAGTTCCTAAATGTGAATGAACATGTTTGATGGGAAGGGCAAGAACTTAAGAGGGAAGAAAGTTGAGGAGGTCAAAGAGAAAGCGTTGCTTTGGGGGTGATTGCAGAGGAGTAGGGCTTTTAGAACCTGAATTTAAACCATGTTTTGGTAACAATCAAGATGATTGCTGGTGTTCTTTTCTGTTCGATGGACTGTTCTATTATTTTGGGGGGGGGGGGTACTAATTTCATTTCCACTTCTACTATTTTACCTATGGTCATGGAGCATATCTCCAGGAGGCCCTGGTTCAGTGGGGACTTGTTTCCTTTTTTCGCATTCGATTTCCGGTATAGCTTCTTCAATGCTGTTGCCTTTCTTGGCTTGGGTTATTATTGCTATCATTTTACTAGCCACGATAAGTCTATAAGCTTAGATCCTGAGGGTGTGCAAGAGTATGAAGGAGGGGGCCAGGGCCGAGGGCTCCGTACACCGTCATCTTGACAGAAGTACTGACTGGCACTTTTCAGGAATAGTGTCTTCCTAGGGGACCACTGTTTAAATTTTTTTTCTTCTTCTTTTTCTTTGTTTCTTTACTCTGCATTCCTTTTTCTTCTTCTTTGCACTTGTTGTACCCAGGGGAAATGATATGCAATATGCACTTATCCGAAATGCTGCCAAGCCAGATTCTTTCCCCAGTCTCGCTATCTGGAGAGGTGTGCAAGGCAAGACTGTGTATCGGCGTTTTAGTATAGGAGACGAGGTTTCACAAAGTAACGTCACACGAGACATGACCATCATGATAGCCATGATGAGAACAAGTCCAGCCAAGCAGGTAAGAGCCTGCTGCCCGTATAGCCAATCACGAGGTGGCGGTTGTTTCTCTCTCTTTGGACAGCTCTCTGATCATGTCTTTGTAGAGTCTGAGTGTTCATCTTTCTTAGCTTGAATGTGAGTGTCCATAATCGGGGGGGGGGACAAATAAATTGGCAAAAATACTCCCCACTCACACATTTCCTCATCGAGCGGTCTATCCAGCTTTCCCATATACAAAGGAAGACTGCTTGAAGACGTTTGCGGAAACATAATCCTTGTGTCGATCCCGGATCGCTGCGATTGCCGGGATCGCTTCCGCCGCAGTGATCGAGATGAGGATCCACCAGTGTTTGCACCCCTTCGATCAGTCCAGTCCAAACACTGATTGGTGTGGCTGCAGCATCCATTGCTTCTGGGGGGCGCCGTGTCGAAATGTATCAAACAGGGCGTTAAGCAGTCAGAATTCGGCCCGAGACGTTAGAGAAGAACCTTCTCGTGGAAGGTAAAGGAAGGAAAAGATGTGGAGGGCCTGGGCTGCTTCCATCAGGGGGGTCAAAACATTTACCCCAAGGGACAGTATAAAAGTGTAATTATTTATTAACGATCGAGCGCCCGGATCTTCTTCTCGGGATATGATTGATTGTTGCTGTTTCTGGTCCGAAATTTCCCTGTCTAAGACCTGGTGTATTGGCGCTGCAAGTGTCTCAACATGTACCAAAAGCGAAAAAGGAAAAATGAGCAAAGGTTGACACCTTTGACACCTGTCACTTAGATCGTCCCGGCGCACGCAATAGCATCTTCAGGTGGGCTTCGCAGGCCCCGCAAAGCGCGCTCCAGAAAAAGCAGAAAGAGCAAGCTCCCCGGGCAGGCCCGCAGGGATCAACTAAAGTTGCCATCTGATCGACGACATGGATCCAGAGGCGGTGGATCCGTCCGTTTGGACTCAGGCTTTGGCACGCCTGTGTGCCCCGCAGCCCGATGGAAGGGGCAACTAGAAAAAGCAATGATGGCGGACCATAAATGAGATTCTCCGGAATCCAGTGGTGGCCAGGTGGACCTGGAAACTCGTTGGCAGAGGAAGCTTCAATTGAATAAGCTTTCATCATGCTTGGATCTAAAAAAGGGAGGATCGGAGAAGGGAATCGCGCCGATGATGCATGAAGTCCCGGGATACTGACAAGCTTCCCTGCAACAGACTGTAGCTGGCAGGTACTTTTGCCCTCCAATTGACATGCTAAGAACCCAATGCTGCTGAATGTCTACCCTGGTAAAATTTCTGTCTATCACCCCGATGAGGATCGAATTCAGCAATCGGCAATGTCGTGATGATTGTGTCAATCAAGCGCATGTGTGAGTAATCGTGGGTACTTTCCAGGCAACGTGTGGTGGGAAAGTATAAGACTCAGCCTCCTCTTTCTGAGCTAGTCTCAAATACACGAGGTCCGTGGGGCTGAGAAGGAGCAGATTAGGAAGGACCTGCTCAGTGGCCGAGTTCCTCCTCCCACGCAGCCTCAAGGTCGGACAATGCACGACATGGGTGTGGGAGGAGAAATGTCTTGATAGGAGTCAGGAGAGTTTCCAGTATTCAGACCCCCAAGCCAGAGTCTAGTCAACTGACTTTCTGATAGAAGCGCCAGGAACGCTCATTGGGATTGAGACTGGCCCTTCATCTTGCGCTCCAAAAGAGAGTAATTCCAGCTGCGTTGGTGGTCTCGCCGCTGCTCACCAGCGTCTTGATCTGGCCAGGGCAACCTGGGAAGATCAAAGTCGGACTCGCTCGACAGCAAAATCTTCATAATCCATGTGTCGGTTGGCCTCTGCCTCATTTTGCAAAGCTCAACAGACAGCTGTCACTCATGATGCTTCCGCTGGATCCTGCTGCAGGTGACCGCCCGTTTCCCCCTCCCCCCACCGTTTTCTCGCTGCCGTGGAACAGGTCACCGGAAGCCAGAGTTGTAGATTTTGAAAGTCATTGCGCGGGAGAGCAGCCCGTCGTTCTGTGCCCTGTGTACAAGACCGAGGATGGAGACATGGTGTCATCCTGACTCAGTTCTGGGGGAGATAGTGGCTGGAAGAGGAAGAGGCCAGGAGGACATGAATCGCCCCCAGCTTCACCACCCCAGGTTGACCCCAGCCCCCTTTCAGTCAATCCCGGGTGGATCATGTCTTCGTGCCTGATCCCTTCACCTCCATATCGAAGTCGGCATATGTACAGTACTCTGTACATTGCTGTACTTTGCGCTTTGGGTCAGGACTAGTGGCTTGCATCAAGCGCCATTCACCGCAGCCCGGTGAAGAAGGCAGGAAGGTCGAGAAGCTGCAACAAACAGGGGACTCATCAAGCCTCCTCCTGGATAATTTGCATCACATTCTGCGCCAGTTGCTCACTGGCCCAATTGCCCAGTGGTGCGCATATCCAACGGGGAGCCTCGGAAGGATATGCCGTTCGATTGATAAGAAGCGTCGTACAGGCACCGGGTCGATCATCCGCGCCAGCAGTGGTTGATCGAACAGTCTCCCAGCGGTTGCGGTACAACCAGAATTGTAGGCTGATGTGAGTAGAGAAGAAAAAAGAAAGTAGACCTAAGAAATAAAGAAATGACTAAGTAAAAAAGAAGAAGGCAAAGGTGAAGAGCTCAAGGAAGCTCACTAGCTGCATGAGGGTACCAGTTCCCTGGCCAAGCAGGCGCTGATTGGCCCGAGCTTCGTCGATCCTCCGACCTCGACTTTGGTCCATTTTTGCCTTCAACACGTCTGCCAAAGACTACCCTGCTGACCAGACAGGCGCCTGCAAACTCCCCATGAGCGCGCTACTTGAAACCTCCCTGGGCGACATCGTGATCGACCTGTTGGTCGACGAGTCGCCCAAAGCCTGTGAAAAGTAAGCGCCCTTCCCACGTCCTCCACCCCAATACCGCATCGTGCTGAACCCGCCTACTAAGCTCTTCCCTGTCTCCTCTCATAGCTTCCTGAAGCTGTGCAAAATCAAGTACTACAATTTTGCGCCCGTGCACAGCGTCCAGAAGGATTTCAGCTTCCAAACCGGCGACCCGCTAGGCCCCGACGCGCCCGACAGCGATGGCGGCTCCTCGATCTGGGGTGTCCTTGGTGGCCCCGCGAAGCGCACGTTTCCGATCGACCTGCCGCCGAAAATGAAGCACCTCGAGCGCGGGACGGTCAGCATGGCGACGGTGCCTGCAGTCAATGATCCAGACCAACGCGTGGCTGGTAGTCAGTTTTTGATTACACTGGGAGAGAACTTGGATTATCTGGATGGCAAGGCGGCTATTTTTGGCAAGGTGGTTGAGGGTTTTGATGTTTTGGAGAAAATTAACGAGTCGTTTATTGATGATCGAGGTCGGCCGTTGAAGGATATTCGGATTCGCCATACCGTCGTCTTGGATGATCCATTTGATGACCCTGCTGGGCTGGTCGAGCCGCCCGAGAGTCCTGTACCGACGAAAGCGCAGTTGGCTACTGTGAGGATTGCCGATGATGAGGATCTGGACGAGGAGATGGATGAAGCTGCCATGGAGAGGTTGCGCCGGGAGCGAGAAGCGCGTGCTCAGGCGCTGACTTTGGAAATGGTAGGTGATCTCCCTTTTGCCGATGTCAAACCTCCCGAGAATGTGCTTTTCGTCTGCAAATTGAATCCTGTCACACAGGGTAGGTTGATTTCAAATCACCGTGTCGGGTCCGACGGTCGCTAACTACAACTTCATACACAGATGAGGACCTTCAGTTGATCTTCAGTCGCTTTGGAACCATCCTGTCTTGCGAGGTGATTCGGGACAAGCGCACCGGTGATAGCCTGCAGTATGCATTTATCGAGTTTGAAAATCAAAAGGACTGCGAACAGGCCTACTTTAAGATGCAAGGCGTGCTGATTGACGATCACCGCATCCACGTTGATTTCTCGCAGAGTGTACGTGCTACCCTATTGCAGTCTACTTACTCCCTACACCAGCATGCGCAATTGCATCTGTCTACCCAGCATCCTGCTAACACGTCGTTTAGGTCTCCAAACTTTCCGACAGCTGGCGCAACGCTACGGTCAGCAAGCGCCAACAGCGCGGCGGTTTCGGCGGTGTTGCAGATCTCGAACTGAAGCGACAGTACCGAGTCTCAGACGACTCTCGCGCCGGGGACGACGAAAGGGCGTATAACATGGTCTTTGATCGCTCACGCAAAGATCGACCTACGGCGCCAGCTCCATCAGCCCCTCGCCGCGACGGCCGGTCCGATCGCAGCCCCCGACGAGACTCGTATCGGGATCGACGTAGCAGTCGCAGTCCCCGAGGCCGAGGTTCACATCAGGAGCGTCACCGACAGCGGGAATCAAGCAGGAGTCCTGGACGACGGGACTTTGAGCGGCGGGATCGAGATCGTGGAGATCGTGGACGCTATCGGGACGACCGTGGGGACCAGGACCGGGATCGGGATCGTGGTCGTCGAGATGATCGGTATGAGCGACGACGATGAGGAGGGAAATTGTATTAGTATTGGCAATATCCAAGTAAATCCACAATATCTAGCATAGAAAATAGGGACTCGAGAGTCAATTGATTCAATCTCCGTACATATAATAGTTGCCTCCCCTGGATTGTCTCGAAACTCTTGGATCCCCCCCCCCACTGGCGGGGCACACCGCGCATTCAGCGACGTCGACTGGTCAGGTCTCATGCTGGGACTCCAGCTTGTCCCGCATGTAAAGGGTAATAACTTGGTCATTTTTGACTGTACGGAGTGCAGTATATTATGTATTTTTAGGTGGAATCAGTACCATAGCTTGGGGCTAAAAATAATCCTCTTTAGTGTTCGGTAGTTTTACTTGCTGGCCGACGCTAGTGCATTCCAAGCCCCCCGTCCTGACGATTTAGTCTTTGGACTGTCCCGTTGTAGTCCGTAGTTAGTCCGTAGTTACGGTGTGCAAAATCACCTGCAAGCTTCAGCTTCACCCCGCGCTTTCATTTATTTACTTTTTTCTTCCTCTCCCCTTTCCTCCTTCTCCTCCTCCTCCCATTTTTGTCCTCCTCATCCAATCTCCCCAATTCCTTCCTACCCTAATCCCTTCTTAATCCACCTCTTCACATCTCACAATGGCTGCAATCAAGGAAACCGTCTCTAACCTCATCAACAAGATCGCTGGCTCGGCTGAGGAAGCTCCCCGTGAGCCCGCCCCCGAAGAATTCCAGGCTCTGAAGAAGAAGTACACCGACGCCGGACAAGGCCAAGTCTTTGCTTTCGTCGACGAGCTCCAAACCGCCGACAAGTCCCGCCTATTCCACCAACTGTCCACCTTCGACGTGACCCGCATCAACGAGCTCGCCGACAAGGCCCTCAACCCCCCCAAAACCGACGAAACCCCCGCCACCCTCGAGCCCCTGCCCTCCTCGGCCACCGCCTCCATCATCGACTCCGACCCCTCCGATCTCAAGGCCTGGTACGATGCCGGCTTGAAGCAGGTCGCCGAGAACAATGTGGCTGTGGTGCTGATGGCTGGTGGCCAGGGTACTCGTCTTGGCAGCTCTGCTCCTAAGGGTTGCTTCGATATTGGTCTGTTGAGCGAGAAGTCGCTCTTCCAGCTGCAGGCGGAGCGTATCGCTAAGCTGCAGGAGCTGGCTAATAAGGCTTACGGTGTCCAGGAGGCTACTATCCCCTGGTATGTGATGACTAGTGGACCAACTCGTAAGCCTACCGAGGAGTTCTTTGCCAAGAACAAATACTTTGGTCTGAAGGAGGAGAATGTTTTCATCTTTGAGCAGGGTGTGTTGCCTTGTATTTCGAATGATGGCAAGATTATTATGGAGAGCAAGAGCAAGGTACGTTCCTCTGTGTGGAGGTGGTAACTCACTGCTTCTCTAGCATTGCTTCATCCCAGACACATTGCTAACAGTCATGCTCGTATCATCCAGGTCGCCGTGGCTCCTGATGGAAACGGTGGTATCTACCAGGCCATCGTCACCTCCGGCGTCCGCGAGGACATGCGCAAGCGCGGTATCAAGCACATCCACGCCTACTGCGTTGACAACTGCCTCGTCAAGGTCGCCGACCCCGTCTTCATCGGTTTCTCCGCCTCCAAGAACGTCGACATCGCGACCAAGGTGGTGCGCAAGCGTGACGCCGCCGAGTCCGTCGGTCTGATCGTCCAGAAGAACGGCAAGCCCGATGTTGTCGAGTATTCTGAGATTGACCAGGCGACCGCCGAAGCCCTGGACCCCCAGGATTCCAAGCTGCTCAAGTTCCGCGCGGCCAACATTGTCAACCACTACTACTCGTTCAACTTCTTCGAGTCGATTGAGAACTGGATGCACAAGCTGCCCCACCACGTTGCCCGCAAGAAGATCCCCTTCGTCAACCCCGAGAACGGCGAGGCTGTCAAGCCTACCAGCCCCAACGGTGTCAAGCTGGAGCAGTTCGTCTTTGACGTCTTCCCCATGACGCCGCTGGACAAGTTCGCTTCCATCGAGGTGCGCCGTGAGGACGAGTTCTCCCCGCTGAAGAACGCGGCCGGTACCGGCCAGGATGACCCCGATACCAGCCGTGCCGATATCATGAAGCAGGGTCAGCGGTGGATCGAGGCCGCAGGCGGCATTGTGATCACCGAGGAGGATAAGTTTGGTGTTGAGGTGTCTCCTTGGATCAGCTATGTAAGTGATTTCTCTCAGCACCATTCCATTTGTCTGGACTGGGATGTATGGGTGCTAACCTGTGATGCTTTTAGGGCGGCGAGAACCTGGAGTTCCTCAAGGGCCGGGAAATTAAGGCCCCCGCACTCCTGGAAAAGGAGGAGTAAAAGACTATGAAACAAGTCACCATAATTTTTAGATTAAAATTTTTGTTGCTGGAAAGCAAGCTCGACGCTCGATGCTCGACTTGCAGGAGCATTGGGGTCAGGTTATATTTGTCCCGGATCTTGGCACGAGGAAATGAATTGCATAATCGGTTTCTCGCTGCGTAATTAATTCTCCGAATCGATCTCACCAGTAGTCGAGTACCGTAGTTGAGAGAGTTTTTTTTTTCCTATCATGTGGTAGGGTTGTTCTGCATAGTCTCTTAATTCGATCTTGATCGACAGGGAATGAGCTGCGAGTTGCATCGACCATAATTGGGCCTCGAGCAGGACGGGATGCAGGAATGTAGGGGGTGCAGCAGCCCTAACAAGTTAACAATAGTGGGTTAAGCATTCTATTATACATTGTTCATCTTAGACAGACAATATTAATATTATACTTGTCAGAGCTCGAGGTCAAACTATGTTAAATACTCATGAAACGAGGACACATATTTTCAAGGATTAACGCGGCTACTTACATTATCTTTACACTATTCAAGTCATATTAATTTCTCACATTCGATCATCCCATCCATATTAACAGACTACACTAATTCTCCTTTCTTCCTTTTACATTCAGAATTCTCATAGATCCCCAACCCAATAGCAGCGCGATGAATCAGCTGGAAACCTTACGCAATACGGAAAAGCCCGGGAGCTAAACTTTTGACGAGTTTGCAGCTCACCACCCACTTTCGCCGGTTCTAACAGTCTTGTCTCTGGTCTCCTTCCCCTCCACCTTGTTTTCTTTTTTGGTGTTTGAGAAGTACGGTGTGTACGTTGTGGGTAAGTCATTTCAATTTCATCTCATTCTTGCTTTACCTTCGGTTCTGTTTTTGGAGTTTGTTTCTGTGTGTGGCAGGTGCCCACTTTTTTTTTTCCTTCACTGGGGTTTTTTTGGTGGGCTGTCAGTGACACAACGTGGTGCTTTTTTTTTAAGTGTCCCTCGGGCCGTTTTTTTTGGGTGTTCGCTTTGACGGTCGAACGAGATTTGTTTGTACTGTACTGACGGGTTGCTTGTTCTTGCAGATTCGATTGATTAGGATTTGAAGAGTTTATTGGAAGGGTGAGTGGGACATCTTTTTACGAATGATTCATGCGCTTGGAGTGTCTTGCTTGGATTTTTGGGGTGTTTCTTCCCCCGCGGATCGACGGTCACCCCTCCCTCTCTCTCTCTATGACGCATGATTCGGACGCGCTCAACGACAATTATCGACTGGTGGTGCTTTCTCAATTGGCTTCGAGCTTGATGAGCCAGCTATTTGTTCCATTGCGCCGGAGACTCGCTACTCGTTACTCGGGAATTGGAGGGGTGGCACACGACCATAACGCGGGGTGTTGGAAGCTTCAGAGCTGGGACTGATCGACTGACAATGGGGTTAGAATATCGAAGATGATGTTGTCTCGTCGTGCGTGCTACAAGTGTGGCAACATTGGCCACTATGCTGGTTAGTTTGGGCACTCGTGTTGTTGCTTGTTGGCGATGTCCGGGACTGACAAAGCTATCATCATCTAGAGGTCTGCTCTTCCTCCGAGCGTCTATGCTACAACTGTACGTTGACGAACCCTAACTCCTTCTTTTTATCGCATCCTCTCTTAGATCTGATACTGACTTTACACTGAATCATAGGCAAGCAGCCTGGTATGTCCCTCGTGTGACCATCCCCCACCAACAAACTCTTCTCATTCATGGGAAACAAACAGGCCACGAGTCTAGCGCTTGCCCTCGGCCCCGTACCACTGAGAGTAAGAACCCTCTTGCCTTGCCACTACATCCACGGGCCATACTGACTCACTTTTAGCCAAGCAGTGCTACAACTGCCAGGGCCTCGGTCACGTCCAGGCTGACTGCCCCACCCTCCGCCTAAACGGTGGTGCCAATGGCCGCTGCTACAACTGCAGCCAGCCCGGTCACCTCGCCGTAAGACACTCCACATACACCGGGCCTGCAGCTAAACCCTCCCAACTAATCTCCTTGACCAGCGCAACTGCACCAACCCCGCCGCCCCCGGCGCTGGCCGTCCCACCGGCCCCCGTGGTGGTTTCCAGGGCGGTTTTCGCGGTGGCTTCCAGGGCTACCCCCGTGCCGCGACCTGCTACAAGTGCGGTGGCCCCAACCACTTCGCCCGTGACTGCCAGGCTCAGGCCATGAAGTGCTACGCCTGCGGCAAGCTCGGCCACATCTCGCGCGACTGCACTGCCCCCAACGGCGGTCCTCTCAGCTCCGCCGGTAAGGTCTGCTATAAGTGTGCCCAGGCTGGCCACATCTCCCGCGACTGCCCTACCAACGCCGAAGCTGCCTCTGCCCCCGTCCCCGCCGTTGATGCTGCCGTCGCTGCTGCTGCTGCTGCTGCTGTTCCTGTTGCCCCCGCCGCCGTCGTCGCTGCTGTCGAGGCTAGCACCGAGGCTGCTCCCGTTGCGACTGCGGCTCCTACTACCGCCGTCGCATAAGTAGAGAGAGAAACAACTTTGCTTGATGTGTGAAACCGACGCGAGACCTAGATTAAAGTCTCGTCTCGCGATCTTCCAATTTCTTCCCCCAATTCTGTATTACGGTCGTTTTCTTTTTCCTTTTCTTTTCAAGGCGTCTCGGCACCATTTCTTCTCTTTGCATATATTGAAACCACAACATCCCCTGCTCCAATTCCAATTTCCAATTTGAGCTCCAATCTCCAATATCCCCCTCCAAAACTTTGAAACCACTATCTCCCTCTCTTCCAATCTTCTCGTGTGGGTTTCTTTCTTTTATTTCCATCGGTGTCGGTATGGTATCCGGCTTTTCTATCTATCCCCTTTTGCGTTTTGATTTTTATATCATGTATACGACGATCAAAACCGGAAAAGTGCTTTTGCTTTTTCCCCTTCTGATCTTGACGAACGAATCCCCTTTCCTCCCGTACCCCTACTTCCCCTATTATCATGGGCACTGAGCATTGTGGCTTGTGGCTTGGCTTGGCTTGGCTTGGCTTGGTACCATGTTAGATCAGGGGAAGCCCTCATGATTGGCGTCTTGTCTAATTCTTTCTCCCACGGACGAATGTTTCTCGATGCGAGCGAATCTTGAACTCTGATTGCGGTTTTCCCTGTTGTGGGCCGAGGAGGAGGTAGAGATGCGAGATGCGCAGGTGGTGAGGACGATGGATGGTGTGCTTGTGATGTGATGCGTGGTTGTGCGCTGCAGGGATGACAAAGAGATGGAGGAAGAGATATGATCTATATTGGCTTCGATGTGTTGTTGGAATAGGACCTTCTAGAGGGAAGGAGTCCTCGGTGCTGAGACTGTGAAAACGCAATTCTTTCTTCAATTCTTTTTGAGGTGTAGGCTATGTATTGTATTTACTGTAAGTTGTAGAGTGTGTGAGCTTGGGAATGGAGGTGTTGCTTGGTAGTCGGGTCGAGTCATGTGCCGGGCTTATGACTCTCTACACACTTGACCTCATCCCATCGACTCCTCACTTTCCCCATCCCATCCCATCTCGACTCCATCTCAATTCCACCAAAATGCCTGCCTCAGACCCTGGCGACGACTTCAATGATGATGTATGAGCCCTTACCCATGGACTCCCTCAACGGATAATTGATCCAGTTGTATACGCATAGGACTTCATCGTGGACATCGACGGCATCCAAGCCCACGGCATCGGTGCAGCTGACATCACCAAACTGAAAGCAAATGGCTTTTACACCGTTGCAGCAAGTCCCACATACCAAAATCCTTGGAAAAGTGCAATTGACCAGAGCTGACAATTTTCATTTCAGTCCGTCCACGGTGCCACCCGCAGGACTCTCCTGAAGATCAAGGGCTTCAGTGAGATCAAGGTCGAGAAGATCAAGGAAGCTATCCAGAAGTGCCTGGTTTGTGTCTTCCTGTGGATGTTTTGAAGTGAACATGGTCTAATCAACCCTGTTTGTGCCTTGCAGCCCTCCGCTTCTGGCTTCGTAACCGCAATGGAACTTCACCACCAACGCAAGAAAGTCGTCCGCATCTCAACGGGCAGCAAGCAATTCGACTCTATTCTTGGCGGGTAAGCCGAAGCCCAATGACAAAACATCACCATCCACAATCCCCATTCCCCCAATCCCCAACTAACCACACACCCATACCCACCAGCGGCTTCCAAAGCATGTCCATAAGCGAAGTCTTCGGCGAATTCCGCTGCGGCAAAACCCAACTCTCCCACACAATGTCCGTAATCGCCCAACTCCCACGCTCCCACGGCGGTGCCGATGGCAAAGTAGCCTACATCGACACAGAGGGAACATTCCGGCCCGAACGCATTGCGCAAATCGCCGAACGATTCGGAATGGATCCTGACACTGCGCAGGAGAATATTGCGTATGCGCGTGCTCTCAATTCGGAGCATCAGCTCGAGTTGCTGAATACCCTTAGTCGCGAGTTTGCGGCGGGCCAGTATCGGTTGCTTGTTATTGATAGTATTATGAATTGTTTTCGGGTGGATTATTGTGGGCGGGGGGAGTTGGCGGAGAGACAGCAGAAGTTGGGGCAGTTTTTGATGAAGGTTGCTCATATGGCTGAAGGTCAGATTTGCATGACACCCACCGTTTTGATTGGAATTGATGGTTTCCTTTGTTTTTGTGGTTTTGTGGTTTTGTTTGAGAGATTGAGATTGAGCTAATCCGTTTCTCGAGGCAGAGTTCAATATCTGCGTCTTGATGGTGAGTACATCCTTTGGTCTTGGACTGGTTTGTCGTGTCTGATCTCTGATCGTGCTTTAGACAAACCAAGTCCAGAGTGATCCTGGTGCAAGTGCACTGTTTGCTGGTGCGGATGGCCGCAAGCCGGTTGGTGGACATGTCCTCGCTCATGCGTCGACCACTCGGGTACTTTTGCGCAAGGGTCGGGGCGATGAGCGAGTGGCAAAGATTCAGGATTCGCCGGGTATGTTCCGTTCAGAGTCGAATTGAATGAAGCCTTAAATATTGATTCCTGGTCTAGATTGTCCTGAGCGTGAGGCAACTTATGTGATCACCAACGGTGGCATCAATGATCCCGACAAGGGATGAGTGGCTCATGAGACGAGCATATTGACGGGTGTCGAGGGATCTTCGGAGGATTGCGGCGGACAAAACCAAAATATTATAACAACACGATGCATAAATTAGCGTATATCCATCATCAGGATCAACAGAAATATCAAGCAATTTTATAATTTACACGACTGATACTACCATGCCTCTCCATCTTAGGGCTAATCTTATAGAGCGTTCCACCGCCCATCCCACCGCCTCACTATAAAACAGGCAAAATCACACGCTAAACGTAAAACTTCAAAAAAAAGATCCAACGGGAAATCTACAACCCAGCAATCCCACCATCACCCTCAATCATGAAGAAAGCCACCATCGAAGTGGCGGGTTACACAACCCTTCCCCTCCAACTCCCCCCAACATCCACATACCCAACCCCAGCAACCCACTACCTCTACATCCGCCCGCACGAGCCACGCATTCCAGACCCAGACTCGACCCGCTCGCTCTTCATCGTCAACACCCCCATCGACACAACAGAAGTCCACCTCCGCCACCTCTTCAGCACGCAACTCTCCGCCGGCCGCATCGAACGCATAACCTTTGAAGATGTCCCCGTGAAAAAATCCAACCTCGCAACCGGAACAGAACCCAACCTCTCCCACCGCAACAAAAAACGCAAGCGCATCACCGCAGATGACCTCCAAACAACCCTCGACGAAATCCACCCCCCGTCAACATGGGACCGCGCGCTCCAAAAATCAGGCGCCCACGCTATCGTCGTCTTCGCCGATAAACCCAGCATGGAATCCAGCCTCAAAGCCGCCGCCAAAGCCGCGCGGAAGGGCCACACCCTGATCTGGGGCGAGGGTATCCCCGTGGACCGCATCCCGCCGCTAGGCGCGCAGAGATACATCTCGCACGAGCGGAGACGGTATCCGGAGCGAGCGGCGCTATTGCGCACGGTGAACGATTTCATGACTGTGTTCGAGCAAGTGTCTGAGGCGCGGAAGAAGGAGGAGTCGAAGAAGGCGGGTGTGCCGGATGAGGATGGCTTTGTTACTGTTGTTAATGGGCCGAAGTTGAATTCTGTGGCGCGGGAGGAGGAGATGCGGGAGTTGGTTGAACGGCAGAAGAAGAAGGAGGAGGGGTTGGAGGACTTTTATCGGTTCCAGAGTCGCGAGAAGAGGAAGGAGAGGCAGCAGTTGTTGCTTAGACGGTTTGATGAGGATAGGCGCAAGTTGCAGGATATTAAGATGCGGAGGGGAAAGATTCGGGTGAGTTTATCATTGTCATTATCATATCATATTCTTTTTGGCATGAGTATGGTTGTTTTCTTGTTTGGGGTATTGTTGCTAACATTTTCTTCTTCTTTCTTACAGCCCGAATGAGGAGATGTATAGCATAAAAGCATGGCGTTTTGGGAGTTCCAGTCGGGCTTGGACTGGGGACATTAAGAATTTCTATTTTTATCTACTGCTAAGTTCCTGGTACGGAGTACAGTGTCAGTTACTTATACATCTCGTTCGTTTTTTTTTTTGTCTTTTTTTATTCCATTCAAACATTATTATGCCCCTACTTCTCCTATGATGAGTCCGCTAGGACCAGTGTAGCAAATGCAGATGTTTTACAAGTTCCATGTCTGAGGTCGAGTCATGTAAAGTGAGGATTGGAAGGAATTAAGGTACTGGCGCATGCGGAAATATATCTAGTCAGCTGCATCAAAAGCAGAACTAGGTCTCCGACGAGAATCGTGAGCTACGGCCGAGAGGACATCGTTCAAGACAAACTAGGGGTCGCTGTACCACTATAAGTATAGCCAAGTTTCAGATACGTTCGAGCTTGGAGTGCTTTCTTCGACGTGTATCCATTCTCCATCGTGTCGAGCCCCGCACAGACCAAGGCTTGGCATGACATCTCACACTTGCAGCCCACGTTGGTAACTTAATCAGTTCGTTACACAAGCCCCTATTGTCTCAATTATTTGATCAGATTGGGAAAGCTCGCACGAGGGAATTGTAACATTGATTCCACCGCAAGACTTCCATATATCGAGTTGGGTGGTAACGTGGACGCAACGTGGTCTCAGCGCCTCATAAGGCGCCGGCGAGGAGATTCCAGACCACGACAATTCAGTAAAGGAAGGCCCCTGCCCTTTCAAGGAACTTCCAACTTATTCCATCAACTGCCCAATCGATCCCTTTGTTTCACTTTCTTTGTTCCTGAGCTCGTCCTACAAAACCCTCGAATCTCCCCACTTCAAACACCCGCACCAACCCGCCCAACATGGCCAACCCACCTCCTCCAAACGAGCACGACTCTGACGAGGACGTCGAGTTCGAGGATGTCCCTTTCCAACCCGCCCATCAAGAATTCCCCACAATTGGCTCAGATCTGCCGTCGGAACATGCCGGCCCCGTATCCACCAACATGCCATGGGTTCCCTCACTCCGCATCCCGCCTCAGCGTGAGACACCCTTGGCCTCGGGCTCAAATGGAGAGCTCCAGCTCCGTGGCCGTCTGAGCACGGCAATCGACAAAATCAACTTCCGCCAAATGAAAGCCCAGATGCGCATGGACACGACAAATACCCAGCCAGGTCAAACCCGGTACACCTGCATCCAGCAACTGGCAGATGATATCGAGGGAACGGCTGATATGCTGTGGGAATCAGCGACTGGTAAGTTTCTTACCTACCAAGTTCAGTATTCAGCTCAGCTACTAACAAGTTTGCCCAGCCTCAATCCAAGTCGAAGGCCTAATCACTCTAGCCGGCATCCTAGAACATTCCCTAGCAACATACCCCTTCGACCCAGAACCAACCCTAACCATCCTCAACAAACTAGATTACTTCTTCATCGCGCTTATGCAGGGCGAACACCCTCTCTCACACATCCGTCTACCCGGCGCAAACCCAGACCACCCCTTCGTCACGCAGACACAGAAAGTGCGGATTCGCAGCATCGCCGAGACTACCCGCAGCAATCTTTTTGCTATGATTCCTGAGCCTCCGGAGGATGAGGGCGGTTATGATGGTTATGATGATTCGGAGGAGCCGGAGATGCCGCCGTGGATGATGCAGGCGACGCGTGTTTATGAGCGTGTTTTGATGCTACTTGGGGATCAGGGAGATCCGAATGAGACGGGGGGTTTGGAGGAGTTTGAGTGAGTAGAGTGTGGTGGGGATTTTTGTTTCTTGTGGGCGTTTGTGTTGGGATTTGGTGTTGAGGGAGTTTATTTGACTGGATTTTCATTCTTGATGGACTTTTACTCTGGGGACTTATTATTGTAGATGGTTTTATGCATTGTGCACCCACGAACGCCGGATCTTTTCTTTTTTGACGAGCCTTCAACAGCAGATGGTGAGGTGAGCTCTAAGCTGACGACTAATCTCGTCAGAGTGTAAGAGATATACTTGGCGTCCACAGTCGTGCTAGTGGTTAAGTTGTCGCAGGGCTTTGCATCGAATCAGAAATCCCCAGAGTCCTACTAAACGGATACTACATCCACATAAGAAGCTGAACACATCAATACTAAAATTGTCCATCTGGCTAAATTAGATCTATCTTATCCTCCATATGCCCTAATCTACTGTCTACATAATTAAGTGTATCCAGACACACAGACCAGTCCCACTCCACAGAGCCTCTTACGCCTCTTAAAAAATCAAACAAGACGCGAACCTTCTCGAAAACATCCAAATACCCCACCCACACGCGATGACCGGCCCGAAAAAAAAGAAACGAGTACAACACTTAGTAGTATGTATATAATAATACATATCACGTCCCAACCATCCGGACCATCCTGACATGGTCCATGCCCCATCGACCCAAGAGACAAGAGTATGCAAGAAGTAATGTACAGTATGAATGTATGTAATATTCAAAATACCATCCCGTGACCCATTCCGTTCTGTCACCCTCGGTGCCCAGTGTGCGTCTCGTATGTGGAATACGGCCCCATACACTCCGTATTGAGAGAAGCGAGACCCGGGCTTCTCTTTGGATAGAAGTGTCGCGAACTAATGTGGATGCGAGCCCTGAAAGTGGAGCCGCTTGGGTCTTGGGGGCTGCTCAGCCTCGGGCCTGAGCCACGGCCTGGACAGTAGATTACATATACTCCGTACTGTAGTGGGCACTGGGCAGCAGGTCATTGCTTGCATATTCCAGTTCGGAGGATCTTTGATTGCGTTGTATGGAGCTTAGAGCGTGGATATTGGAATTCGAGTATTATATGAGGGAGGAGTTGTGTAGAGTCTTGCCATGTTATACTCTCGGTAATCAAGCTCAGTTCGGCTCTTGCCCTAATTCTTTTGTTCCTTTTGTTTCCGATGGTTGGGTGGTTGAAGCTGTGTTCCATGGTTCGCGGGGGGAATTATTAATATACCCTTGTTGGGAAGTGCACATTTTACGCGAGTCGCGTGTTCTTTACATGGAAGAATGATGTTATTATGCAGGGTGCGAAGTATACCTACTGTGGTACGGTAGACTCGAATTCAGTATCTCGGAGAAAGAGTCCTAAATCCTAATAGGAGTAGTGCCACGCACGGAGTCCTCTCGATATTGATGCTTATTAGAATCATGATTCATGACTATGGAGCTGACCTATTACCCTAATTACGAGGTTTCTTTCTCCAGCGAACCTACATACTGTAATATCATATCAACCTGCCGGTATTCACCTGGGCAATGCTATGCTGCAGGGGTCGCTTCCCACAGCCCTCTATCATCGCACGTAAATTAAGCGCGATCGCGTTGTCTATCTCAACGATTGGAACACATGCAAGGACTCGGGTTTTTTACTAGACGGACTGAACTCCTCGGGCATCAACTCGCTGACCTACCTTGCCCATCCTCCCTCCCAGCCACGCCAGTCTCGATGGATCAGCGATCCCTTACTCATACCAGGAAGATTATCCCGCCCGGTAATTGATGGTGTGTGTATCAGGTTGACATAACCTTTAATGACCACAGTATCTGGCTGGGACGAAAACAAAGAAAGGATCAAGGGCCACAATCGTTACAATGAACGCGTCGCGTCCCGTGGAAAGCCGGGGAGGAAGAGAATGGAGAATGAGAGCTGCAATCCATAACGACGCGCTCGTGCCAAGCTTAGATTGACAGGACTCGATAAAACTCTGCTACTCCGTACTGTAACTTGATAGAATACATACTGTACTGGAGCATAGAAATGGAAACTACGAGAAGCCACAGACAACAATAATACTAAGGGACAGTAAGACTGAACCAACAATCGACTACTGTAGTACATATGAATGTGTGTACAGTGTGTATTCAAAGTGAAGAAAAAAAAAAAAGCCAAAGAAACGGGGCCCTTACAGAGATTACCATGACCCACTTGCTCCAAACCAATAAGATGGTCGCACAGACCAACAACTCCGGCCCGTGGGTTTGGTTCAGCTCGATGCTGTACGCGAGTGACGTATCGTTTTGCGGGATGTCCTTGCTTTGTTTTCTGGACATGGATCTGAGAACCTTGCTTCGAGAAGGCCAGATATGTACTCCTTGGACGGAATACTCTGGGGACTAGAGAGATGAGATGATTGGTTGTATGGGTTCTTTGTCTTTTGTCAATAGTGACTTGGGGGTTTAACTTGTCTTTCGACGGTTACTGAGCGTTCATTATGTAGGAAGGCTATTCGTAGATGAAAGAATCAATTACTCTTTGTAGACATGAAGCTGTAAGCAATAAAATCCGACATGATGCCCAAAGACAGCCTAAAATACCAGGCATTCATCGAAGCTGATTGTAAAAGGAAAGCGGTGATAACGGCAATACCACCGCCACAGATAAATTACAACACAGCAAGTGTTTCCAACTGTAATCTGTGGGCCATTCCACGGTTCTGTGGCGTTCAGTGGAGCTTGTGCCGTTTGTTCGCTGCAGGTTTGGGGGCTTGGGTCAGCTCAGATTCTTACCACTGACCAGAGCCCGACAAGCCGAGGGAATTGGCGTCTGATTTAGTTAGGTAGTATGTAGTTACCCGCACGTACAAAGGCCAGCTGAAGTGGACACTTTGGCATAAACCAAAACCACTTCCTTTAGAATATACAGTTCATAGTAGGTGCTAGGTAAGCGATGATCTAATTGTAGTTTGTACTCATATAGCAAGACTGCAATACTCAATCTCGATTTCCATCGCTGAGAATACCCACGGGCAGCACTGTAGATTTGAATTTGCTTTTGAATTAGGGCGTTTTGCGACAAGTCACATTGCAAGGTCGACGACAGCTCGGTCCTTGCAGATTTCATGCATTGATTGGAGTTTGTTTCTTATTGCCCTTGCCCTGCTGACTCGGTTTTTTCTCCCCCGTACACGACGGTGTTAATCATGGTGTGAAGTCCTTTGTCTAGTTAGACCAGACAAAGAGAATACTTTAGCTGCATAGCACAAGCTAGATCAATAACTCGGGGGTAAGACTCTCGGATGAGAGCGGAAGTGTATCCTGTTATCCGCGTGCTCTGTCAGCTGGAAAGATCGGCTCAATCCGTTGTATACAAGTGGCTACAAGGGAGTACAGTACCCTAAGCCCGTAGTTCGAGACTATGTACTTCTGTCTACTACTAGTCTACTACTAGGAACTACTGGATCTCTTTCCCGAGATCCTGGAACAAGGTGAGACGCTCGCAGGTCCCCCGCATATCTGATATCACCACGCTTTTGACTTTGGGGCAGGGTCCGGGGTCTCGTACAGGCTACAGGAACTGCGCATGCAAGCCCAGACAGTCGGGAATATGTATGGCATAGGATGGAGCTGAATGATCGGGAATTCTTCATGGGAAAGCTAGGAGGTTATTTTGAGTCTTTGATGTATTATGATAGTTCCTTTCATAATACAATCAATTATTCCTCTCAACCTACCGTGGTTGAATTGGACCAAAGACTCGAGAAATGTAGACAGCACAATTACAGTAATCTTCATTACCATACCAGCATCAATCCCCATACATACCAATACCCCGTTTCGTCAGGTATTCTCCCTTTCAGCCTCTCTGATCTCACCCATTTTTTTTTCTCTCATTTCCCCCTCTCTTGTCCACTTGTTTCGCAGGAAAAACCGGGCCTTCGGTCTCAATCAAATCTGAGATTTCCAATTCTTCGTCGCCTTCTTTTCCCCTCCTCCAACTTTCTTCCCCTCCCTCCCTCCTCTTTTCCTATTGTTTCCATCCCTGCTTCGTTCTGTCTTGCGCGCCGTTTCGGGAGTTGTGCTTTTTCCAGGTCTTCTCTCTCGCACTTCTTTTCGTCGCTTCGTTTTGAGCTTTCTCGAGGTCTTTCCATATTCCCCCTTGGTGAGTATTCGTTTCAGTTTTTCCCTTCGCGAAAAGCCTCTTTCATCATTCATCCCAATATCCCCCCCCTCCTCCCTCTTATCCCCGCTACTATACCCACGAACTACTCAACACCTGCCCTTGATCTCGACAATTCACAATCAATTATATCAATCATCAATGGGTTGCGCTTGTTATTCTCTCGGTCGCAAGGCTCTATCATCGCATGGCGGCCTGGAAACCGGACCAGCTTTTGCTTCGGAAACCCTAACGCGCCGCCCGATTCCGCCGCCCTCGCCAGTCGCTCACCGCCCACCATCACTCATCGCTGTCGCTATGGTCGCAATCTCGATTACAGAGTCAAGCTGGTTGCAAGACCTGAATGGATGAGAGAGACTATGCTAGTGGGGTGTTGTGGTGGTGGATAGTCGCAATCACTTTGGCGATGGAGACAATTAGACGGAAACGGCTGCAAGCGGGTCCTTGCTGAGCACCCACGACAGCCTGCTTCTCGTTTATCCACTGGCGCATCCAATTCGGTTATCTGCGCTTCCT
The DNA here is from genome assembly GCA_023626575.1 of Penicillium sp. PF1803. Classification (NCBI taxonomy): domain Eukaryota; kingdom Fungi; phylum Ascomycota; class Eurotiomycetes; order Eurotiales; family Aspergillaceae; genus Penicillium; species Penicillium sp. PF1803. The sequence goes on along the minus strand of JAMAGZ010000093.1, from coordinate 47,686 downwards.
GGTTCGGTCTCTTGCGATTGTGCACGGCTTCAGAAGAAAATCTGGTCTTGGCGAATTCCGTCATCTTCTCTGCGATCGCAGCCTGGCGGAGCTTGCGGCCTTGAGCAGTACTGCGCCAATCGTGCCCTCGACTCTTCTCTCAACTCTTTACACATCTTCGACCCTACCTTCTCTTTTCTCCACCTTCACTGCATTTCACGAGAACTCATCTCAATTCCCTCTTTTTCTTCTCTCACCGCATTCGCCTCAACCCTACTTTCTTCCCCACATCATCCTGCTCTGATTGCACGCCCTCTACGGGAAAGGCGACATCAGACGAAACGGAGCATCCTGCTAACACCTCCTGCTTCGGCAATTCCAGGAAGCCTAACGCCCATCTCTCAGTTCCTGGGTTTACGAAGTTGTGCTCGTTACATATTACGGTCTCTCCTTTACGACTCCACGAAGTTCTTCAGGCTGCTTTCTATTCCTACATCGACTTTCAGAAAAGTTTGATTTTTGCAAGCAACCATGTCTTTCCAGAACTTCGATTCCTTCCCCAACCAGGACGCCGCCGCTGCCGCTGGTGCTCCCGCTCAGGCCGACACCAACATGACTGGCCAGGCCGACCCTGCCGGTGCTCCCTTCCAGGGTGCTGCTGGTGAGGGCGCTGCCGCTCCCGGTCCTCAGCAGGGCGCTGATGGCAAGACCACCCTCTGGTATGTTTTTATCGATAACGATTTAACTTCAAATTAAATTACGAAAAGAGACCAATTTACTGACTCTATTATTACAGGATGGGCGAGCTTGAGCCTTGGATTGATGAGAACTTCATCCGCAACCTGTGGTTCCAGATGGGTGAGCAGGTCAACGTCAAGATGATCCGCGACAAGTTCTCTGGGTAAGACCGTGACTTTCCTCCCCAACTCTGCTTTGATAGAACTTTCAAAAGATCCTAATGTTGGTAGTAGGAGCAACGCTGGATACTGCTTCGTGGACTTTGCTTCCCCCGCCGCTGCCGCCAAGGCCCTCTCCCTGAACGGCACTCCCATGCCCAACACCAACCGTGTCTTCAAGCTCAACTGGGCTACTGGCGGTGGCCTCGCTGACCGCAGGTGAGAATTTACCCTATATTCCCCATTTTAACATTTGATTGTCAATCAAGGTTTGCCAAAATCGATCTAACTTTCTCTCAGCCGTGATGACCGTGGCCCCGAGTACTCCATCTTCGTTGGTGATCTCGGCCCCGAGGTTAACGAATACGTTCTCGTCTCCCTCTTCCAGAGCCGCTTCCCCTCTTGCAAGTCCGCCAAGATCATGACCGACCCCATCTCCGGCATGTCCCGTGGCTACGGTTTCGTCCGTTTCTCCGACGAGAACGACCAGCAGCGTGCTCTCACCGAGATGCAGGGTGTCTACTGTGGCAACCGCCCCATGCGCATCTCCACCGCTACCCCCAAGAACAAGGGTCCCGGGGTCGGCGCTGCCAACATGGGCGGCATGCCCGGCCCCGCCGGCATGTACCCCCCTATGGGTGGTCCCCCCATGGGCTTCTACGGCACTCCCCAGCCCATGAACCAGTTCACCGACCCCAACAACACCACTGTCTTCGTCGGTGGTCTTTCCGGCTACGTCACCGAGGATGAGCTCCGCTCCTTCTTCCAGGGATTCGGAGAAATCACCTACGTCAAGATCCCTCCTGGCAAGGGCTGCGGTTTCGTCCAGTTCGTCCAGCGCCACGCTGCTGAGATGGCCATCAACCAGATGCAGGGCTACCCCATTGGTAACTCTCGTGTCCGTCTGTCCTGGGGCCGTTCTCAGAACAACTCCGGCCCTGCTGGCAGCCCCTACCGCCCGGCTCCCCCTCCCCCTCCCATGTACCCCTCCATGGGCATGCCCCCGGCTCACCAGTATGGCGGGTTTGCCCCAATGAAGGTTAGCAGTCACCCCGGCAGCCCGGCCCCCGAACACTCTTGAGTTTATTCAGGCTCGGTCGGCTGATTACTTCTCTTCTCTTCCAGTAAGCGCGTTCTTCTTTGATTGAAAGCACCAGCAGGAGTTGTTTTGCGTTATTTCCAATGATGGGCCCTCACCTCTTCCTTTTTTGTTTCCTAACAAATTTGCTCTTTTTCCTATCCCCCCTCCCCTCTTCTCCCTGGTTTCACAACACTGCCCAGTTTCCCCCAGTGGCCTTTAACGCTCTATAGCTCTTGATGAGTCTTCTTCTTCCCATGTGCTACGCATATTTCGTTGAGCGCTTTTATCTTAGCAAGATCTGAGCCGTTTTCTTCTTACCTTCTTCCCCTTGTTCTGTTTTCTCACCCGCAGTCGGATCTAACGATCCCATTTCTTTTATGTCCCCCATTTTTTCCCCCTTCTGTACCCCCAAATTCGTACTTTCCCGTTGTTATCCCCCCACGCTCGATGCTCGATGCCCGTCTCAAATTTACTTTTTTATGGTTATCCTGCTATCATTTTCTTTCCCATATCCCCCGCCCTAGGGTTCCCGTTCGCGGGTAACGAAAGTCCGTATTCTTCCATGCGTTTCTTTTTTACTCTATACTCCATGGGCAGGCTTTCTGCGAAAAGTTCCACCATATTTCCAAGTCCTTCGCAAGTCTTTCTCCCGCTCTTAGTTTCTTTTGTCTGTTTCTTTCTCTCTTTCGATCGAGCAGCCAAATTGAATTTATGTTTCGCTTCGAACGGTTTGCGTTCTGCTGGTTCTTTCCTTTTATCTTCTTGGATTGGACTTTTTGGTTATTCTCGTTAGACTGATTTCGACTTGTATAACACGCTTGGCTTCGTGTTTCTGCTTGCGCTTGTTGAATTTTTGATACGTTCACGCGCTCCTTTTGGTCATCGTGATTGCTTTAGGTTTTGTTCTTGATACCTGCTGCTGCCGTCCCTTTGATTTGCGCTTGGCTGGCTGTATGATTTCTGGCAGAGACTTGAGCGTCGTCGTCCTTTATAGCTTACAGAGTTTTCATGTCCTTCTCTTGATCTCGTTCTTGGTTGTACGATCGCGGCGGCGTCGGCGTCGGCGTCGGCGTCGGCGTCAACGCATGCTTGACGGGATTTTTGCTTCGGCTGTTCTTTGTTTCAAGTCCAACAATCTTCCTCTCTCTTTCTATGTGGGTGTTTTACATTCCGAATGCAAGGACGGTCTTTTGTTATTCGTACTTGACATCACCGCGGCGGCATATTGTGCTTGAGCTTCTTGCTGGCGTTTCGTTTCCGCTTGGCTTAGATGATTCCCCTCGTCGCTTTTACACCTTTTTCTACTTTCTTTAAATGATTGGAAGGCACTGTAACGTGAATGTTTGGATTGATGACATTGATTGACGTTGTTTATCATGTTGCAGTTTATTGAAAGACAGAAAACATTAGATTGAATGTATTAGTTGGGAAATTAGAACATGAGAGGATTATCCTGTACTGTGAAGACTCGAGAGTAGCACTGTCACCCACCGATTGCTCCTTCCATCTCATCTTCCCACTTTCCTCGGTCTTCCTCGCCGTCGCCTTTTCCTCCGCGGCGATTTTGCGTTGCTCTGGCTTTTTCCCTTGTCGTGCACCCCCCCCCGCTTCATCATTCAATCGTCCCCATTCAAGTTCTTTCACATTAACACTGTGCTTGAACAAAGTAGGCGTGGTGTTACACATTCCCAATTCCAACCTTCTCGTCTCATCCCTATCCATCCATCTACACTCCTCTTCATACAGCATACACGATGCGCTACGAGACCTGGGACGTCCTCCTCTTCCCGGCGGGCTCCAGAGTCCCAATCCAGGAGTTCAAAACTCAATGCTTCGTTACCAAGGACACGGAATCCCCTTATCTCCAGGGTCTGGATCATCTCGGTCCAAACGCCTACTACCGTGCCCAGGGCGGCCATGGACAGGTTCCCATCTTGACCTCTTTCATCCCCAGTTTGACCCACGGAACTGCATTTCGCATCTCGATTCATAACTGGGAGCAGCCTAAGCCCAGTCGCTTGATCGAGAGCATGATGCAGCCGGACGATGTGCTGTTGTATGAGGCACGGGTCTTCGTGGATGGTGAATGTGTTGCGTAAGTCATCAAGTTTCTGGTCGCGAGTCATTCATCTACTTAGGGCTCGATCTGACTGACTCGTGACAGTGCGGGTGTTTTCGGGCAGAGAGCGGCGTGGCCATACGTCATCGGTGAGTGTCCCGATCTTGAGATCTATACGTTGTGCTTTTTTGGGATATCTGGACTGACGCTTTTCTTCTGAAGATCTGAGCTCTCGTATGTATCAATCCTACCTGCTGCAGTTGATGGAGTTGGTGTTTTCTGATTTCTGACCTTGACTAGGTATCGATCGCGATGGAAACCAGGACTATCTACGCTTCCCCCAGTTCCACTCTGAGATCCTCGACCAACGCCACTGGGATGCTTCCGATACCTTGGGCCGAATCAAGATTATCATTTCGGAAGGCTTTTCTCGTCCGAATCGCTCGCCGCCATTTGAGAGAATCAAGGATCATATCGTCTTCACGTTCCAGCATGCTCCGGAGCGTATGTATACCATGGGGAACGGCTCTCAAGTTCGGTGATTTGCTAATTTTACGAACAGATATTTTGGAGTTTTCCCTAATCGCATGGCCAAACCCTCACATGTGGGGTCAGGATATGTCCCGGCCTCTCTACAACGGCGCCCAGGGAAGTCTTGACCCGAAGGAGCCAGAGGAGACACATGCGCATTCGCCTCGAAAGGCTCAGAGTCGTGCACACATGATCTTGATGGCACCAATGCCATTAACCAGTCAGTCCACTGCCAACCAAGCACTCACTGTATTCAACAACGCTTGGGCTGCGAGCCGAGCCTTTCCCCTGCCGAATTCCCAGTGGCATGCCCAAAGCCAGGCCCAGAATCCTCGATGGACAGGCCCCCAGGATCGCTACCAGGAGCCATTCACCGAGGCTGCCGCGGACCCTTTCATCAATGATCCAACCTGGCGACACCGCGGTGCCCGCTCGTCCCGCGAGGACGTCCCCATGCCAGACTACAGCTCCAGCAGCAGCCGGGCCATTTCCAGCGTGACTGGTATGAGCTACGAACACAGCAAGCCATCCAGCATGTCCGCCCCCATGGATGAGGAGCAGTACAGCGAGCTAATTGAGGCCATGACTCCCACAAAGCCTCCCATGGGCACTCGCACCCCCTCGAACACCCCTTTGACTACGAAGGTCCGGCCCACTGCCAAACCTTTTACTCCGGCAACTGCCCGCAAGGCAAGTGATCAGAACGCTGGTACTGGCCTTACTTTGGGTCTTCGTGAGCGTTCTCAGGCTAGCAGCCGTGATGTTTCTGTCGTTGCTAGCATCCCGGAGGAGAAGAATTCTTCTCCACCCAAGATTGGAGCTAGTCCTAGCGGAAATGTGAAGAGCCGGAAGGAGGGAGATAAGGAAAAGGAGAAGGAAATGGAGAAGGAGAAGGAGGCCCGGAAGGAGGCCCAGAAGGAGAATGAGAATGTCGGCGGTTCCAGCACCAGCACCGAGCTGTAAGTGGAGGACCGATGCACTGGGGGACTAATGCAATGGAGGACTTCTACGCTGGAGGACTGATGGACTGGAGGGCTGCTACCCTGGAGGACTAATACAATGGACTATGGACCATTATTATGGAGGAAAGACCTGAACATATCATTAGGTAGCAGCAGACAATGGACATGAAGTAATACTGGAGCTATTAGCCCAGTTTTGGATATCGGAGCAGTTGATCCCAGAGTAAATACTTAGAAGGAACCGGACCTGTATCTGTTTGCATCAGATAAGATATAAGTCATGTCTTGTTTGCCATATCAGCCATCCTCCACCCCGAATAGCATAGCCCCGCCTATCTCTTGATTGTTTGATTGTTTGATTGTTTGCTACTTCCATAGAACCTTCTTTCCTAACCCAGAAAGCGCGCCTTTCTCCCCACACCACCGTGATCTGGTGCCTTTAAAACTCACTCGCGTCTTCCTTTGTTTTCCTTCTTCCTTCTTCTTCTTCTTTCTCGTGGCTCCCACGATCTTCGTCTTTCGTCTTGAGTTCCCCCAAACTTCCATCCATCCATCTTGATCGAAAGATTTTTGCTTCGTTCTACGTGCTGCTGCTACTCTGTCGTAGCTTCTATCTCTCTGATCTCTGATCTCTGATCTCTGATCTCTGATCTCTGATCTCTGATCTCTGATTCCTGAAACACCTTACCTGTCTTCGGTATCGCGATAAATCGATGCTATGGCTGAGGCTGACGCTGAGGGTATTGGTGATTCGCCTCCGCGTGTCGTGCCTCCCCAAGGCACCACCCAGGCTTCCCTGAGTGGTCAGGCTTCGCTGAGCACTGGAGATTTGTCTATGATTGGAACCTCGCCTATGGCTGAGCAGGGACTGACTGGTATGGACACTCCCCTCACTCCCCTCACCCCCTCACTCCCTCACTGCCCTTGAGATTTTTTCACTGGCGCTGAGACCCTTCACTGCCACTGAGAGATGATGCTAATGATTATTTCCTTGCAACAGCCCCGCCGATTTCCACTGCGCTCTCTCCCACGGAGAGCTCCTCCACGGAGGGCCCGCCCGCCAAGGGCACCCCGATGATTGTGGAGAGCAGCACTCCTGTCTCGCAGACTGATAACGGCGCAGAGGAGTTTCTGAGCTCTATGGCTGCGGTGCTGGATCCTTTCCAGGGGGAAGGCGTCAAGAAGACCCCTGCTCGCCCACGGGTTCGACTGCCTCCAGTCAGTGGTTCTACCGTGGGCTCTTCGTTTGCTTCGTCTGGTTCGTCCTTTGGCGATATTGCTACTCAGCCTATTTCGTCTTTCGCTTCGTCTATTTCGTCCGGTCGTGCTTTCGGTTTTCCTGCTGTTTCGTCTCGCGTTCTGGGGTCAAAGACCAGTCCAGTTAGAATGAGCTCGGCCGAAAGCTCACGGATCGCAGCTACGCTTCCTCGGACATTCGAGACCCAAATGGTGTTGGACAGCGAGCCTTCCAAGTCTGTCTCATCGCATCAAGGTATTGGTCTGGGCATATCGGTCCCAACAGCTGCGTTGTCTACTGGCTTTGTCTCGTCTGGAACTGCTAGATCGTCTCCTTTGCGCGGGCCATTGGGGCCTTCCCAGCAGGGCCAGAAGCACGCTCTGCAGTCCAAGGTGTCGTCTATTCTGAACCAGAGCAATCACTTCAATGGTGGACAGGTATGCTTTGCAGAAATCTTGCTTGGGGGACTATCACTGACTATGGATTTTGAAGACAACTCTTGGCTCGGTTGCTTTGGAGGCCCTGTCCCCGTCGGATGTCCTTTTCTACTTTGGCGTTTTCTGCATCACGGCTCAGTTGTCGCCGCAGTTTGTTTTCAAGTACGGCGGAATGAACGGAAGGCAGATTGGCGCACAGCTTGTCATGTACGGTCACACGGTTCTGGTCCCGGCGACGTCGGACTCTGCGTACATGGCCCGGGTGGTGGCCTGTAGCCGGGCCTTGTTCAAGCTGCGCAAGTACCATTCTGAATGGCAGCTTCCTCCTTTGCCACTGAATGAATCTACTCAGGCGCAATGGAATTGGGTTGATTTGCTTGAAGGTAAGACCTTGATGACCCATGCTCATTCTGATGATAGTACCGGTGGATCAAGGCTAACAAGATTTTGATTGAAGTGTTCTGCGGCGAGGCTAACTGGCCCACCCCTATCTACAATGCATCGGTCTTGGGTAATCAATGGCACTGCGAGGTCGTCGTGGGCGGAGTGTACTTTCGTACCTTCAAGGGATTCGAGGACGTCAATCAGGCGCAGAATTCGGTCGCCCACCATGCCTTGTATCAGTTGCTAGTTACGGATCACATGGACGTTGGTGATATCTTGCCAGCAAACTCGCCTCTTCTGGTGCTACCGAAGGTCAAGAAACCGGTAGCGCCTCCAACCGAAGAGGCCATCCGCACCAAAACTCGGCTGCTTCTTAATGCCGTTGAGTCGCTGCGCCCGTATCCAGCTGAGCCGAAAAATGCCGAGTCTTTGCAAACTGCCGTCGATGCCATCAAGACTCGGTTGCAGAAGGGGGAAATCCATCCTGCGGGTAAAGCTTCTGGGCTGTCGGGAGGCAAGATCGGAAAGCAAACTGCGAAGCCTGCAAAGGCAGCGAAGCAGCCGCAACCACCAGTCCAGAAGCCGGCCAAACTATCTGAAAAGCCCAAGAACCTGCCGCCCCCTGCCCCCACTCCTCGGCCTTCACGGGGGCCAGCTTCTAGAGCGTCTCGTCGCAACAGCCACCGAGCCCCTCCTACTCCTCCTCGTCCGCCTGTGAAAGCTGAAGCAAAGGGCAAGAGCAAGGAGAGCATGGAACCTCAACGGCCCGAGGCTTCACAACGACCAAACGCCAATCACGAGCCATTGAAAAACTCCCGACTGGCTCCAATTGAACCGAAGGATGTCCCTCTCGTTGATCCATTGGCGAGCCTGAAGGCGATCCAGGATGGGTTGGCTGTTCTGAGTCCCCATGCATCCTTCCTGAGAGTGATGAAGAGTGAGTTCCAATCAATACCATCATCTCTCACCATGTCTCCCTTTCAGATGTCTCATGTTCTATTTAACAACATCTCTTGATCCTGAACTAACTCTCATTTTTTTCACAGCAATGTGTTTCATTCTCAAAATCGCGGAACCGGACATCAGACATGAGCATGTCCCCGATGACGAGTCGGGTCAGATCCACTCCCTGCATGCTCACTTCAATGACCCAAATCCCTTCTTGGCCCGTGCGAGTCCGGTTTTCCTCGCTCATGTGCGATGGATTAATGAAGATGATGCGCTCGGGTTGGCCGTGAAGAAGGTCATTCTCTTCCTGCTCAAAATGTGTAAGGACGAAGTTGAAGTGGACGTCCTGGAGGCTGCTTGGAAAAAAGAGCTAGCCTGGTTGAATAGTCTGGAGCGCGAGGTGAAGCACCGGCTCCGCCAAGCCGAGAACTTGCTCTAGTTGTCGAGCTCGGCACTTGGAGTCCGCCGAGATGCTTGTTTTCTGGTTGTGTGTTTGTGTGAGATGTGATATACGAGTACAACCTTTGGATAGCGTTGCTCGCTGTCCCAAGCCGCCTGCTGTGATAATCGATTTATGGTCATGGCGCGGCTGACAGGATAGCGAGCGGGCATATGTGGTAGAATCTTGTTGCGTTGGGCCTGATCCTGGAGGCATATGCCTCCTGGGAACGGGCCCTTGCTTCGGGAATCTACCTTTGTAATATTACTTTTGTATGAATATGAGATTGTTTGATTATTATGCGTGTCTTCTGGTATAATCAGCCGCTCTGGTACTAACACCAAACTGGCTGTAAACCTAGCAAATTCCGAGACTCTTGGATATCCTTTTCCCAAGGCAAGGAAACAAAAGAAGACCCTTGAGAGTCGTGCCACCTGGATCTGTTTCAATCCCTAGTTGTTCAACATTGTTCTTTTTAATAGCCTCCATTCTGAGGGTGGATCATTGATCCCTGTTCCCTTTTTAGAGGGTTTACGCTACGGGTTACTTTCCAATGAAGACATTTTCATCGTCTGCCTCAAGGCGAGCTATGCTCCCATTTATTTTATTTTTGGTCTATTAAGAAAGGAGCCCCAAATCTAGTATTGATTGAGGCGCATTTTGTTCCCATCGAAAGTAGAGCAGTATCCGGTTCATCAGCAGCAGCACGACAGACAAATCTTCACTAGGACACTACCTTTTACAACCCTGCGCCGGTCTAGCCAGCATCATGACCTCAGTTCTTGTCGAACCAGCAATGTATCTTAAAAATACATCATAATTATCTAATTACACATAACTCCCAATAATCCCAAGAAGAATCGTCGCCCCGGTCATCCACCAACTGGCAACCCCAAACGCCCCTTGGATATCCTTCCTCAAAATCGCCCACAAAACACCAAAAAGAAGACTCGGCGGGAAAAATGCGAGCCCCAGAATCCCCCATATCCGTCTCCAATTCCACTCCTCCCGGTAAAATATCCCCCATGCTTCTGTGATCTCAATACCATCAGAGGTTAACTCGGTGTCGAGTTTCTTGGGTAGCTGTTGCATCACGAGATCTGAGCCTGAGCAGCGGCTGTCTGGATCTTCGAAGAAATCCATCATTAGGCGGGGTCCAATTGGTGGGGAGTGTTTTGAGGGGATTGGTCGGCATTGATAGGTTGAGCCGAGGGGTGGGACGAGGGTTGGCCGAAGATGCAGATTTCGGGGTGGCAGCGGATGTCTATGTAGTTTGTGCCGGCGTATAGAAACTGCGAAGGCTGGTTAGTAGGTTATGGGATCCGAAATTTGTTAAGAACTGTGTTGGGGCATTTCGAACAGAGGTGTCCGTTCTTTATAATAAGATATTCGAGCGTCTGGAGGTTGCTTTCAGAAACATACCTTCATGAAATGAATACTATGTAATGTTCTCAAAGACCAAAATGATTCGAACTTTCTTCTGTGGCTGAAGTAGATTTTCCGTAGTACATGGAAGAGTTGCCGATCATCGGTGATATGCGTGACGTATTCTTGATGCAGCTTTATTGGCCTGCCACGGCGCTCAATACAAGACAGTAAAAGAAGTTGACGTGATTCTGGGTTGCCAGTTCCTATGTTTTGTGAGGCTATAGCAGGTTGGCCGCCAGGAGTGGCGATGGTTTGCTGAGTGACATTGCCGGATTGAGGCGTATTTGCACAAGATCTTGCTTGGGGACCGCTGGAATTTGGTGTGTACCGAATTGCTGCAGATGAAGAGCTTTGACTTGCTGGATCTTTGGCTGCTTTTGGCACTGTCGTAGCCTCCAAATATCCTTGAAGAGCTTGGAGTGCTCCAGGTTCATGCTCGACATAATCATCGTAGAGTTTCTTGCCATGTCGCTGTGAGATGTTAGCATATTTGATACCAAGACTGGCCTAAGAAAAGAGACTCACATTCGTCCATCTAAACCGCTTATGTTTCTCCGGTAGATCCTCTTCTCCTTGGCAAAGTTGGAAAAACTTATTCCAATACCAATATTTTTCCAACCCCCTTGCTCGGAATTTCGCTCTCGTTGCGGCCAAATCTATCAACGGAAATCCCCAAAGACGGGTAGACCTGCGGAATGCAATGCCTCCCTTAATCTCAGATATTCCAAATTCAAGCTTGACGTCCGCTCCTGCCATCGGTCCAGCCGGAATGACAAAGTTCTCCAGCTCTTTTCGCAAATTCTTGATTGCAGCGCTTTCCAGGATAAAGCTTCGACCATGAGACACCACTGCGGTAAACCTCTCTGCCGATTGCTCTTCATCATCGTCACTGCTCGAATCAAGTACATCTTCCGGCAAAGATGGCTGGGTCCTAATGTGAAATCTGACGTATTCAATGAAGCGCTGGGAGGGAGGTTCTTTCAAGTATTTCAGCTCAAGCTTGTTTCCGATTTTATCGGCAATAAGGCGAGCACGTCTTAAGATCAGTTTTGAAAGATCGAGTTCAATCGCTTCTCGCGCTTCCTCTTTAAGATTCAATGCGAATTGTTTTATCAGTCGTCGGAAATTGCGGACGAAGCGTTCTAGTGAAACCTGTCTTTGAACGATGGCTTCCTCGTAGAGACCTGTCATTTCTGTATCATCAAAGAATATGCTGACAAGCTCTTCTATTGCCGTCTGCATCTCCTCTACCGTCAGTCGCGTGTCTGTTGTTATAGTAGTTGATGGCAGAGTTGCCAAAGAGAACACGGAGGGTGGATTGGATGTGTCGCTCTCGGAGTCCTCTGCTTTTGTACTATCCTTATCAGAGAAATCCAGGCTGCCCGCCGCCTCGCTAGCATGGCCTTGGATCTCTGGAGGATCTCGCCATGCTTCATAGTTTCTTCTAACAATAGACCACGGATCATCTTCACTGCTAGTGTCTCCAGAAATCCAGGCTGGCACCAGTCGAGTAGGAGACTCCCGGGGTTTTGAGGATCTCCCGATATAAGAACACTCTGGACAAGGCCCCGTAATCAGCTTCCGCCTATTGTTACAGACTTTGCAAGAGTCGAGCATTCTATTTTCTGGCTTTGTCCACGATGATTCGGTCTTGATTGAAGGATCAAAGTAGGTCCCAATATCGCATGGGTCCAAAGACTCATAGCCTTCAGACCCTTTCTCGATGGGCTTCGTATCCCAGCTGGCAGGCCAAGAAATGCCCAACTCGAAGGCTACGGCCCGTCTTCCCTCCCCTTCAAAGATTCCCAGGTCATCAGTTTGGGTAGTGTGGGCCCTACTTGGGTCGGCGAGAACTTCGTCGGGGTGGGTGCGATGGGGCTGGTCTGTTGGAAGGAAGTAGTACTGGCCGTCTTTAAATCCCAACTCCCTGCTATGTCCACTAATTGTCGGCTCCAGATTTCCCCCTTCAGGAACCTTATACTCAGAGTCAAAGGTCAAGCACGATTTGTCAGATTCACGAACTGGAGCCTTGCCTCGACTAGACTTGGTGTCATTGCTCTCTAGCTCCCTGTTTCCGAGACCTTGACGCTTAAGCGGGGGGAAATCTCTTTTCTGGGCTTTGTCGGAGAAGATATCGAAGAACTCCGTCACTCCCTCAAGTCCTGCCAATTTTAAAGTTGCCTTGTCGGAACCAATTGTCTGTGCAGCTATCTGGAATCCCATTGACACATGTTCCAAGTGTCCTATTATAATCGCCAAAATCCCGGTGCTGCAAAACACGGGGCATAACACGGAGTCTCCCAACGAGGTCATCTCGGACACTGGGTAATTGCAATACATACGTTCATCTTCTCGAAGTGTCTCGATGTCCGCTCTGATTCTAGTCAAATCGGCCGAAATTCGAAGCCACGCAGTGGCATTCTCATCAAAGGTCGGTAGAACGAGACCCTCGAAGCCCGCCTTGAATTTTTGGAAACGTTGTAGATAAGCATGAAAGCTCGCATGTCTCGGAGCTATTTCTGGATCGTATCCGTAGGGAGCATATGCCTTGATGAATCTCTTCGTTATGTCGCATGCTGAGCGAGCTGCGCCCATAAATGCGAATTCCAAGGAATCCGTGTCGCCCATTGGGATGGTTATGGGCGTACCCAGCGATCAAGAAAATTCCGTGCAGATGAAACCAGAAAACCAGATCTTCATCACTTCTCAAGGGACGACTTTGAAATAAGTCAAATTTCGAATGAGGGGCAGTGCAAGAGTTAGCGTTGTGCTTTTATGAGGCTGACAGTACACCGCCACATCGCCCGAGCGGTTAGAGCAGTGCAATGCAATGGGTACTTTCTAACGATACAAGCCAGCCAATCAATCGCTAGACACCTTCATAAGCGCTGTCAAGCTGATGCTGCTGGATAACAAATCCTAGACTTGTCCATATCCTACCTCCTTAGCCAACTTTCGATATATACAGGGTTTCCACTGGCATCTCCTAGGGGAGATACTAAGAAGTACGGAGCGTAGCGCTATATAATATACGCTTAGGTAGAAGACTTAGACTATATAGTAGAATAAAATCTTTTATCAGGGGGGGTTCCCCTCCCCCCCCCCCCTGAACCCCCACGTAGTAAGCGTCATGCCTGAATTTTAAGGTTCACAAAAATATATCAATATCACGTGACTGTCCTCACGTGATAGCCTCCTCACCGTCTATTTTTACCCAATCAAACTGTTAGTTTCTGCCACGGATTGACCAATCAGCATCGCCCATTTATTTGTGCGCAACTTTGCCCCCAGGCACTCCGCTACGCTCCGCAATCACCCTACCATTATACCCGTAAACAATAACGAACTCAATTACAGGCAAAATCAAATACGATCGCTCAGAAAGGGAACGAGGGAGGAATGAAACTCGACATGTCACAACACAAATCCAAGACGTGATGAGATCCGGGGTATACCTAGGTATCTAATCACAGTCAATCTTCATCGATGCCGGTAAACCCAGGGGCCTAAACAGCAGCAAGAAATACAGCTGGCCGCTCTCCCTAATATCATCACCCGCATCATAATTTCCCCAATAATGGCGCACCCAAGCTTAAAAGCACTAGTCGTGAATCGATACATCATACTTTGCATACCAATATCCATACAGCCTCATCCGAGGCAGCAACAGTGATCATCATTGATATACCTCAATATGAGAAAAATAAATGTAAAATGGGTCACGTAATAGTAGATTTCCAGTTCATAACGCCCGTTCAGATAGACGAATAAAAAAGACCAGATCAAAAGTAAAAAAGAAGAAAGAAATTGTAATAGAAAAAAAAAGAAAGACAGTCACAAGAAAAGGAGAAAGAGAAAGGCAAAGTGTAAAGACATTCCAGTTCTTGAGCCCAAGAAACAAGAATGGATCAAATGAAGAAGGGAAAAAAAAGAGGAAATCCGGTATGGTGGTATGTATGTATGGCAGCAGCGATGATGATGCGGCTGGAATACAGCGGACCGGACCCAGGGGATATCGGACAAAAGGCCAGATTCTCGTCCCATATCGGCCAAGCAAAGGGATTAAGTGACCAGTCGAGGAATAAGGTAGTAGTAATAGAAGGAAACGAAGAGAAGCGAAGAAACTCGTAGGTCACAGTGCAACTAATCTCGAATACAGAATGGCGCCTCCGGGTGTTAAAAGGGTCAGTCCACTCCCAGCCCGTCGCAATATCATCAACACCGCCCTTGTGATCGTTATTTGAGCGGGGACATGAGATGTTTGACGGGCGCAGTAAGGAAACATATTTGGTTGGAAAGGAGAGGAATGGAAGGGGTTAAGTAATGCAAACCAACACACGAGACTCAAAAAAGGAGAGGGGTACACCAACGCCAATCTCACAGCACATGCGCACGCCAACACACAAACCAGCGAGGCAGTAAAAGTTTCCAAAACAAGAGATCCAAAAAGAAAAACAATCAATCAAGCGCGAGAGTTCTCCGCAGGGAATGGTCAAGGAAAACGCACTAAAACGACGAGAGGAATATCAAATGTACAAAAACAAGGGTATATCGGAGGTTTAAACACCTGAAGAGAACCGTCAAGACTTTTCAAATCATTCACAGGCCGTCACCAGCCCCGGTCTCAACACCGTCGGCAGGGTAGCCCATGTTCGGATCGAATCCGAAGCCAGTACCGTCTCCGTCGGTGTTAAGGAACGTATCAAAGTCGAAGCTCTCCAGGATATCAGGGTTATCCAGAGTGCTGAAGTCCAAGCTGAAAGCAGAGGCCTGTTGAGATTGGGCGTCAGCAGTCTGAGCACTGTGATACAGCGAGAGATCTGAATAAAGATCATGGCTTACGTCAGGGATGGAGAGATCATTGAAAGTTTGCTGGCTGGGGTCCGGTGTGGGTTGAACCATGGGGGGAGGTGCAGGGGCCGCGGTCTGCTGGGGTACGTTTGCAGCGGCATTAGGTCCACCCTTAGTGAAGGAGTTGGGAGGAGGATGAGGCGTGACGGGAGTAGACGGAGTCGGAGTAGGTTCATTAGCCTCGGTAGAGGGAGTAGCGGCGGCGGCAGCAGCAGCGGCGTTCTTCTTGTTGGGTCGCTATTCGAATAAAATGTCAATATGGGGCCCAACTGCAGCATATGTATGTAATCACGTACCTTGCGGGTATTCTCCTTTGCACCTTCCTTCTTGCCCTTGGGTGCGGCCTTAGTAGACTGCTGAGGCGTTGGTGGCGCATTGCCTGTGGTTTGGGGAGATGGCGGCTGGGGGCGGCCCGCATTGGCGCCAGCCGGTGGCGCCTGAGGTGGAGGCATGGTGCTGCGATCCTGCGGGGTACCTGCCTGGGGTTGGGTGGCCGGCGAGTGCTGAGGCATCGGCTGGCCGGGCTGCCATTGTCCACTAGGCATACGGCCGGCATTGGCGGGGATTGGCTGGCCCATTTGAGCTCCCGTAAAGGCTGGGTTGGAGCTTGGGGGACGCATGGGCCCACCAGGACCGGGGAAGAATCCGGCAGCCGCCATGTCGGGAGGCATCTGTCCGCCGTTCATGCCCATGGATGCAGGAGATCCACGATTTTGACCCATGTCACCGGCGCTTGGAGATCCTGGGAGACCGGTCTGAGGCATCTTGGGCGTGCCTCGTTTCATTTGATCGCTGGGGTTCGGGGACGCACCCGCCCTGCTACCCTGAGGAGAAGTGCCTGGGGGCAATCCCTGTCCGGGCATTTGGGGCTGGCCGTCAACACGGGACATGCTATCCTGCTCTTGACGAGCCATCATCAGGCGACGCTTATTTTGCTGTTCAAGCAGCATAAGTTGCATCTGATAGTCCTGGAGAGCATGGTTGCCATGCTGACCGCCAGGTGTTTGCATACCAGGCCGAACCTGTTGGAGCTGACCGTTTGAGCTGTAGTACTCTGGACCCATGGGGTACATGCCTCCTTGCCCATCCGGCATCGGCACCAGGTCCGCCTGATTCGGCATAACACCGGGATTCATCATACCACCATTCGGAAGGCCCTGGGAATTCAATGCTGAGCGAGAGTGATGAAGGGCCAAGTTTTGAGCATATACCTGCATGGATTTCTGTTGCGCAGCTTGCCCCTGCTGGAACTGCTGGAATTGCGCCGGATTCATAGCCCTTTGCATACCGTTCGGCATCATCAGCTGCTGGGGGTTTTGCTGGCCTTGCATCTGTCCCTGTCCACGTCCGTTGGGAGCTAATTGCTGACCATTCACGGCACCACCTTCGAGGCGAGGGCGTTTCGAGGGCGAAGGCGCGTTGTCAGCAGATGCAGGTGACTGTGGCCGATTCCCGTTCATGTCCATTTCGGACTGTTCCCGTTGCATCTGCTGCATCATCTGCATCTGCTGGTTCTTCTGGAACTGGGCGGCCAGTTGCTGCTGGGATCTATAAAACAAAAGAAAGAACGACCTGATTAGCATCACAAAAGTATGGTGGCATGGAGATATGCCAAGGGTAGAGCATACAGGCCGTTGTTCAGAGCCGCCTTCTGCAGGTTAGGAGGAACCATGCCGTTGCCACCGCGGCGGACACCAAGGGGCACTTGACCGGGCATCATGGGCTGTTGTCGCATGAGCTGATTGTGCTGCTGCTCTCGGATGCGCATCAAGTTCTGAAAGGCCAATTGAGTTAGAATCAGGCACAGGATAAGTTGGGACAGAGCCATGCGCATAGAGCATCCCATGATATCGCAACATACCTGAGTGTGCTGGAGGTACTGCCTCACATCATTGCTGTTACCACGCTTCCGCTGGGCCCAGAAGAAGTCCCAGAAGAGACTGAACCAGTCCAACAAAAACGAGGATTGAAGACTTTCATTTGGAAGGCTCGGTCGAGGAAGATCATCGGGAATCTTGATCTTCTCGCCATCCTTTCCATCAGTCATCATAGGATCGCCATCGACACCATTCACGTCGCCATCGCGCCGGCTGCCAGGGCTAGTCTTCGTGCCATTGTCGGTGTTGATCTTGATGGACTCGTCTTGTATGAGTGCACGCGCGCAGTCGTGGTAGCCGCGTTTCAAGAAATAATCGTAGATATAGGTGTTGAGGTTGTTGATCATCATCTCGGGATTATTCATGTTCATGCCGCCGTCGTTACGGGGAGCCGTGGAGCCGTTGTTCATCATGGGGACACCGCCCACAGGGCCTCCAACCCCGGGGTTCATGCCAACATTCATCTGGTTCATGGTGGCGAACGGTGGGTCTGCAGCCACCCTTGCCTATGTACTGTAGAACAATTCAAGTCGAAGCAATTCGTAAATGCCAACGCGCAGCCACCAACTCAGGCGATAAGGCCTAACGCGGGTGGGGGAGGCGGGAGGTTACAACGCGTGGAGGGGAGTTGTCAGGGAGGAGAAGCAGTCAGCGCTTAAGTATGACAACTGGAGCCGTGGCTTTTCGATATGGATATAACACACGCGTGCGAAGCAACTGCGCGAGTTCACCGAGTCCGATATCGTTCAAGGTGTGATGTTGCGACAGAGGATCTGCGGCGGCCGGGAACGTCTTCTCCGGGGCGGCGAGCCACGCGACAGGAGGGACTAGAGCCGAGGAATCGGGAGGCGCAAGCGAAGAACTTGAAGAAACCCAACTACTAGAAGATCAAGCGATGGTCAGAATAGTGCTTGGCTCACGGACGGGCCAGAGGCAAAAGCGGTTCGCGGTGCGAGAGGGTTTAGGCGATGACGGAGGTACAAGGAGGCGGAAAAAGCCCACAAGTGAGGAGGTTGGGGAATGGGGGGGGCGGCGCTGCCAGACAAGCCCGATCGGGCGGGATTTGCGAAAGGAGCAGAACTTGACATGCAACGGCACGGAAAAGAAGGGAATTCGAAGGAGGAAGAGAATATAGCAGGGGGCGAACTGGGTGGATCTCACGGTGGAAGGGGAGAGGAGCGAGCCGGGGGATACGGCGACAGGCGCTGCTGGTCACTGCGGGAGAATCGCTTGTTCGGAGCGGATCAACTTGATCGGAGCCCGGGGCTGAGGATGGCGCTGTCAAGCGTATATCTGGGCATGCACGGTCGCAATGGACATGAGAAGGCAAAAAAGAAAACAAATCAGGTGCAGAAAAGGGCAATCTGGGATATTTTGAAGTCGAAGAAAACTTCTGCAGACGAAGAAAAGATAGAGGTAAAGGTCTAGAGTAAAAAAAAAGAAGAACGAACGAAGTGGGCTGGTCGGGTTCGATCAGGCGAGAGTGATTAGGTATGGCGATATGCTGCGCGATGGGCCCTTCGATGGATCCCAGCGGGAGTCTAAAAAGTCGGGTCTTCCGCGCAACCAAAAGGGCCCAAGAAGATCCAGTAGAAAGATCGGCGATTGAGCCAATCGGACAAGAATCAACTAAATATGGCCACAGCCAGGGGGGGGAGAACGATGAAGGATGATGGGGAAAGAGAAAAAAAAAAGTTGAAGCAGAAGGAAGAAGAAATTCGATGTGTAGGGAAACGGAGGGGCGGAGATGGTATCGGTCGTATTGCAATTACCGTACCGTGACACCACGCCGCACTCTACGGGGATGTCAATGGTAGTAGGACGCCGAATGCCCGATACCGACAGTATGTCCAATTCGCCGTGAGGGGCGGATGTATACAGGACAAGTGTACGAAGAGTTGATACGCGATGTACAACTCTACCAGGATATAGACTATGATGCAATTCTACAGGTATCAAATTAGACAGTTCGGTTCTTGCTAACTGAAAATAAAGCCCTCAAGGGCGAACTATACACCATCCCGAGTCCCGAATACATCAAGATCGGTCTCAGTAATTGGCAGGGCTGGCCCGCCATCGTAAACTCTTCTTCAGGAAAACATCAGCAACATCAGCCCCCCACTGCGCATAATCGACATACACCGAATCCTAATATGAAACAACTGTTCAGGCAATGCCGGTGATAAATCGCATGGCGGGGACAAGGTTCCTGGTTCCTACAGGTCGATAGATCAGAAAGCCTATTCTTGCATCCAACCGAACTAACCACGCAGCCAGCCAGCCCAACAGAGAAAATAAGATAGAGATTGGGGATCAACCAGAACACCATGAAAGTAAAAGTGGGACTCAAGGCCCAAAAAACTTTGATCATAAGAGAATACACATCATTGTTCTCGCAAAACATAACCAATGAAAACCTGCCGTAACATAAAAAAGAGAAACGCCATGGATGCTCATCACCATCTAGTCCTCCTCCGGCGGCATCTCATCCTCGATGTATCGTACCAGTGAGACCCGCATCTCGGTAGTGTCGTCGCCACGGAGCACATCGCTCACAAAGTGCGCTTCGATCTGCATTTGAACCTGGAAACCGGGTTAGAGATCGGACCCGGTGCAAAGGAACCTGTTGACCGGGGAAGAGGGGAAGGCGCCGGAGGATCGCAATCGAGCCTAGCTAGCCTCTCGGACAAAAGTCTACTTACCATCTCTAGCGCGCCGCGGAGCACACCGCATAGGATATTCGAGAACCAGAGCTCGTCCTGCGCTCGCCCGTCGTCCGGCAGCTCCACAAAGTCGGCCAGGGGATTGTCGTCAAAGATAAGGGAGAACTGGTTATTGTCGCTGGTCCAATTGGTGACCGTTGGCGCAACATTCAAGAAAATCTTGAAGCCCACCTGATCAGAAAGGTCAGCAATCAAGCCCAAACCAATCATTCCATTTCTCTCCATTCTTCAAAGCCATTTCTGCCAATAATCTCACGCACCTTCGCAATCATATCGGCTGTCTCCCGGAAATTGGTGCATCGTCCCACTCCGGACTTAGCGAGAAAGTCTTCAATCAACCGCATGCCAATATTGTAGCCCATCTTATCCAGTTGCTTGTTGACCTCTTGGTAATCGCTGTCATAGTCCTGGCATAATTGCGCAACAATTGTGCCATATGTTAACGTGACCAGCTCCGCATTGACTTTATCGATTCTCGTTCTGGGGAAACAGGACACCGGGTTAGTTCGAATGGAACGGGGATGGGCGTGTCATCACATAGTGGATAAATCGATCGACAATTTTCAAGTAGATTTCGGGGCTTACTGACTTCCATATTCTGTTATGTTGTCATAAATTAGCATGTGCATCCGTGCAAGAGCGTAGCTTCACTTACTCTTCTCCTATTCTGGAGGCTTTTGAGGATGACATGACTACCTGCTCGGTGCGCTAGGCACAACAAGGCTTGAATAGGGCAGTAGAAGCTCTCAATATCAATGCCCGCACAAGACCAGGCAAATGCGACAGTCGGACGTGGATCCCTGAGGTGATTGCGGGGAGTCTAAGATGATGGAGCTGTCGCCGTACACAGTCGGGGCTCACCGCCCACCAAAGGTGGGATTATCGTTCTTCCCGCTGCTCCAGGCGCTCCCCAAGGAATCTTTCCCTCTCCGGTACAGCTCACTCGCGACGACATTGAAATATCCAAACATCCCCCCTTTCTCTCCTCAGCTGGCTGGCGATTCTGAGGTCTTCCTCAATCGCAATCATGTCTGGAGAAAAACGCCCTGCTCCGGAGGCCTTCGGCCACTCCAGCCAGCTCGTGGTCAAGCGAAAGAAGTCCGATGCCGACCTCAACCCTGGTACTGCGGTCGTGAAAAGCTCGTCGCAAAATGGCACCCTCATTCAATCGGTATGTGACTCTCTGGGGCACCTGGTTTATGCAAAATTTGCGCTTGGAAGAATAAATCACTTGTTCATCTTGAAGGTCGGGACCAATGGCTAACTTGGACCCAGATTCCTCGCACCAGCGGACTCGATGCGCCGATCATGGAGCTTACAGGTATGATGCGCTCTTTGAACCTTTTGTACTATTCATAGCTAATTCGGAGACACTAGGCCACTCTGGTGAAGTCTTCACAGTTCGATTTGACCCGACAGCTCAACACATTGCATCTGGTTCAATGGACCGATCCATCTGTACGTCTTGACCCTTCTCCCCAGGAACTTCCCAATCATTTAGAAATCTAACTCATTCCGAACGCAGTGCTATGGAATACATATGGACAGTGCGAGAACTACGGCCAATTGACCGGCCACAAGGGAGCGATCCTCGACCTCCAATGGGCACGCGATTCACGAGCACTTTTCTCTGCCTCCGCCGACATGACACTGGGGAGCTGGGACGTTGAAACGGGAACACGTGTGCGCCGCCACATCGGTCACGAAGAAATTATCAATTGCCTCGACATCAGCAAGCGCGGGCAAGAATTGCTCGTCAGTGGTAGTGACGATGGCTGCATAGGCATTTGGGACCCACGGCAAAAGGATGCACTGGAATATCTCGAGACTGAGCTGCCCATCACGGCGGTCGCCCTATCCGAGGCTGGAAACGAGATTTACAGCGGCGGCATCGATAACACGATTCATGTCTGGGATCTGCGCAAGAAGGCTGTGGTTTACTCCATGGCTGGTCACACCGATACCATTACCTCGCTAGAAACCTCGCCCGACTCCCAAACTCTTTTGTCTAATTCTCATGACTCCACGGTCCGGACGTGGGATATCCGGCCGTTCGCACCCACCAACCGACTGGTCAGGACATTCGACGGTGCCCCTGTCGGCCTGGAGAAGAACCTCATCCGCGCTAGCTGGGATCCTAAGGGTGGAAAGATTGCTGCAGGCAGTGGTGACCGAAGTGTGGTCGTCTGGGACGCCAACTCGGGCAAGCTGCTGTACAAACTCCCTGGTCACAAGGGTACAGTCAACGACGTCCGCTTCTCGCCCAACGACGAGCCAATCAGTAAGTTTCCTCTCTCGCCAGAGCAATGTTTAGTTGGAAATTCGTGCTAACCTAGTCTGCAGTTGTTTCTTGCTCGTCGGATCGGAACTTGATGCTAGGAGAGCTGGGCAAGTGAAGCGCGATACCTAAATCACTTGTAATGACGGATAAGCGGGCGTTCATTTGATCTACATAACCACATACTCTCTCTCGAGGCTGCCACTACTCTTCTCAGAATTGCCAGCTTGCATAGCAGCAAGGACGCCAAATTTTCACTGCGAAATGCCTGGGCTGTCATGGCGCTTCAGCTTCGGCTCCGGCTCCGGCTTTGGCTCCGGCTTTGGCTCCGGCTTTGGCTCCGGCTTTGGCTCACAAGAGCGCACTGGAGAGTCACACCTGGGAAGGCAAGTCCTTGAATGAGATTTTATTTCATGAGCTGTACACTACAATACTAGTCTCAAATAACTCGGAATGGCTTTTTCGGCCTTTGTTACTTCCTTCTTTACAAGATTTTGTGTTTGGTCAGAGTACCTTCTCCTTTTGGATAGTTGTGCCAACTGCCTCAGTCAAGACCCGTTCAGTTCTCCCCATCCCCGTTCCATTTTCTTTCTTCTCTCCATCTCTGCTTCTTCCACTATCAGGACTGCAGTTTTCCCATTCTTCATCAGGCGTCACGAGTATTCATCTTACCCACATTCTCACGACCTCCCAACACTTGATTCCATCATGAACTCCAACCACGCAGAATTCCGGGTTCTCGACGAGGCGATCACGGAACTGAGTACAAAGGCTCGATTTTATCTCATACTTTCCACCATCTTTGGCGTCTTCAACCTTGGTATCGCCACGGGCGGTAAGGCATCCCCCTTCGAGGCACTGGCAACATGAGAGCTAACTCACGATATAGGGGAAATTCTGAGACGGAGACACCCACTGGCGCCGATCTGGGTGCCTAGCATGCTACTTTCCATCTTCCTCATTTTCTTTGGGTCCTTTTTTTGGTGTCTGGCGAACTCGTTCCGCTTGTACAAGGTCATTTTCCGCTGCAAAAAGAACACGCTGCTCCTGACTCCCCATCTTTACGTCAAATCCAGCGACCAGCATGCACTAAAGTTGATGGATCATCTGGACAAGCCGATCCTGCTGGTTCCGGAGGAACTTGAGTCCAATCTTCGTGGAGACACAAATCAAGCCGCTCTCGCAACCGTGAAGGCCAGAACGGTGAGCCGCGCCATACAACTGACCAGGATATACCCTTTCGAATGTGCACTTGACTGACTTCTTAACAGGTACCATTCTGGTACATTGTTCAATCACGCATCGACTCTAGCGCGGCGTTGATCATGACCAGGCCTGTGCAGGCCGAGGAGGAGGCTTCAAAGACCGAGGGAGTGTGAGTGGCGGGTTTGACATTGAGATTGGGTTCGAAGTGCAGGGTGCTTATAGTTATCAAGGAGTCAGGGATATGACTTGACCTACATTGTTTCAAGGCGAGAGACTCCGTTGTCTGCATTATGACGCATAGTTAGTTGACCAATTCTTCATCCTGTTTTATCCGTGAGTGTCTGTTGCTTTGCTCGTACAAGCTGGGATACCTTTATGCCGCTGGCTTGTGGAATTATCTCCTCGAATCTGTTCATTTCATCACCAAACACCGGTATATGCATACGGAGGTAATTAAATTTGTATGAACTTCATATTCCTTCGGTGTCCGTTGTCGACCACCCTGCATGTCCTGCGCTTCCATCTCCCCGCCCCGTTCGAGATAGCCTCCACACTAATTTAGGATGCTCAGAGCTTCGGAGTAAACAATGCAAGCATAAAAACGTTTTTTTCTATACCTCAGAGCCCACGTTTTGGTAAAGAAAAGGTTCCTGAGTCTCACAACTACCCCACAATGTTCTATAGCTTAAGCACTGGACGGATTACACAACAACCCAAATCGGGCATAATGACAGGGTATTTTCGAAGAGATGCCGGATTCATTGCATCAGAGACGAATTCAAGTATTCAATACAATAAACAATCCCGAAGCTACTGGTTATTTACCAATCTGATAAGCCCCCTGTGCATTGCCTTCAAGAACATCCTTGACATTGTCCTCGAATGTGGTAAACTCAAAGCCGGGGTATGGGACCTTTCTATTCAAATAGCCAAGGTATTTAACATATTCCAGGGTATTATCTCCACGGCCTCCCCAGGAATGGAACAACTGAGACACTATGATGTAGACAGCGCGCCAGTATCCTCCGGGTTCTTGTCGAGGACCGCACGCGCTTCGTCGATGTGCGCATTGCCTCTCTCCTCGGTGATCTATTCTAACAGAAGAGATAAAAACAATGAGCCATCCCTATCAAGGCGAGTCACTGGGACTTAGATTAACGCCTGAATATTCATGCGGCATCTTCTCATCACTATCCAGTACCACATCTACCTGGTTCTGTGTGTATATCTCATTGTACCCATGGACCTTCTTGTTCAGAGTGCGTGGGTCTGTGATAATCCCCGAGTAATCAGAATCAAGAAAGAAGATAAAAACATAAGAACACCAATATCAGACCTCGATAGTATCATAGCATCTTAGGAATTATGAGAAACCATGACATTTGATTTCCTTTGTGACTCGTGGACTGGAAGTAGCCGTGGGGGCTGTCCAATGCAGGGTCTGCTTGTACTGTCAGACCAATCAATACATCCCACTAATCTATAAGATAGATGCTGGTATCAGGAAGTCCCTGTATGGAACTAGCCCCCAAGCAGCTTAGGTTGGTTGGGGCCCCGGGGCCAAACGAAGGGTCTTTGCGTCGGGCCGGGCCAGATTTTCATTCGCATTGGGGTCTAACGACCATGGACCCCTTCTTCCTATTCTTGTCCTAAAGCCTCATTCTATCTATAAATCTCAGTTATAGTTTAAACGATAATAGTGACAGAAATCTAATTTAATTTATGCTCCAATTTTAATCGGACATGTTGCCGTGGTCCTTCACGTTTCATGTGTAGCCTTCTATTGTATACCAATACGTGGGGGCAGAGATGCTTCAATGCTTGTACCCCTATAAGCAACTTAGCGGTATGCTTGTCAATATCACTGCCCCATCCAACTTTAGAACGGCCCCAAATCGAGGCCATAATTCCATTATCACCCCCAGTCTTATACTTTAGTAGTCGCAATCCTTTGTAATATCACCTTAGCCCCGGGGGCCATGCAACAGGATGGCGAATCAATCTTTATGTCATCTGTGGGAGAGGGTAAAGATCCGAAGTCAAATGCGGTTTAACAAGGGTGTTACTGTTGGTTTTTCATGTTCCTTTGGTTGTAATCGTTGGTTATAGGTGTGAATTTAGAACATCAGCTATTGAGCATCACAGCCCCTGGCTCCTGCTTTCCTGGGGCCGAATGCCTTGGAGGCAAGAGAAATCCCGTATAGCTAGATAATGAGGGAATTTGACACGCTTGCTTCTCGTCAATACAAAAGGAAGCTTCATATCCGCCTAGCTCTGATCTCTTTCCATCCTCATTCCACATTCTTTCTGGTTATCTGCTACAGATTATGTACAGACTTGTTGACATTTTGAACCCACTCTCTGCTCATCAAAGAGACAGACAATATGCATCTCAATTTAAAGCACTGTTTCCTCCTGGCTACCGTCTTAGGTGCCCCCTAGGATGTCGCTGCCAGAGCGAGTAAGTATGCAAGGTACTCATGAGGATGGCATTGATAGCTAAATCTTTACAGTTGAAAAACGGGATGTCTCTGATCATGGGCTGCTTCCAAGATTCGAAGTCCCAGACGTTTCGATTCCGAAGCCGGTTGTCCCAAAACCAGTCGTCCCTGGAGTCCCAGGAAACGTCCCTGGACATGTTCCCGGATTCAAGCCCGAGCCTAAGCCTGCAGTTGACAAGCCTGGCCAGCAGCCTTGTAAGAAGGCTGACAGTTCAGATTGCTATTTCTCGTCAGATGCGAAGGCTGGGAGCAAGACCTGGGTCTTGGTATTGCTCCGCCAACTGGGTTGGATCTGGACAAGGAGCTGGTTTGGGAAGGAGGGGACAAAAAGACTCTCAATGGCTTCGCGGCATGGAAACCGGACGCTGAAACGGTAGCCGCACATTCGGCCGAATTCGAACATAACCTGAGAGCTTTTACCGAGCGTTTGTATACGGCCGCCAAGAAGAAGCTTACACCCGGGCCAAACAATCTAGATTGTATGTTCCTGATAAGGGGGTTTGGTTTTCAACCATCCCTCGCGGTGATGCTGCAGGGACAATAATCCGTGACTTGGACTCAGCGCCAGCATTGAAGTCAGCAGTCAACAATGGAAGAAAGGATCCGAGAGATATTCATGTTGAAGACGGTATTATATACTCGTTTGAAAAATCCCAAAATCATCATATGAGTCCAGATGAAGCCAGCAAATGGAAGTTTCCCGACGGGACAAGACTGGCTGTGTATGGGAAACCCTCGGATTTCAGGCAAGTGGATTTTATTGGTCCATGCACCACAGAGAAGAAGGGTCCGGCGTTTACAAGAATTCCGACCTGTGAGGCGGTAATTTCTAAACTTGGTATCACCCCTATTACCCATTGGAAGTGATAGGAAAGACTCGGGGTATTCCTACGGGCTAGTCTCAATCTCTCTCTCTGTGCTGAGGTTCCATTGTTTGTCATTGTTTACCACGTATGTTGGGCCTTGAAAGCTGCAGGTTTACAAAGTCTGTTTCTCTCGTATAGAATACATGCAGAACATTTGGATCGATCTCACGCTCATGATACGAGTGTTCTGTAGCGATTATATGTACACTGAGGTTTGAACAATGATTTTTACTCACTATCGACCTTGTATTTCCCTAGAGTAACAGTTCTCGTCCAAGTCAGGCTAGAGTTCCTATCTCTATTTAGATTCGCTATTTCGTGTTGACTCTGAATTATTTCAAACTCTTTAACCTGCTTGGAACCCAAGACGATCTTAAAATTCCTTAGCAGGAGGCATTATATTATAGACTTGATGAGGGCCCTTCCTATGTCATGAAAGAAAGAAGGATTTTCTTCAAGTAAATTGGATAGATTTATCATGGCACTCCTGATTGAGGTCATTCTTACTAGTCTAATCTGGATATTCGAAATATTCTTCCCCGGCATAATCACGATCCAAGCATTCTTCCTCGGGACACTCTGGATCGATGTCTTTTGCATCAGGATACTCTGAGTCATCAAACTCAAAAAGATCTTCATCACTTCCAGACCATAAGTAAGCATCCCAAAGTTGCTCGTCCGGTGTGAGATATCCATGCTGCTTCATTTGGGCAGTGAGAGCTTCTTTGAACTGAAGCTTTGCTTCTCCTGGTCTTCGGTACCGGTCACGCAATCCATCCTTCAATGCATTTCTAATAGACACCAACTTGTCTACACGACGTTGTTTCGTGTCAATAACAGCCTTGCGCTCGACTGGGGTGTTTCGATGGCACAGCACCAGATCCCGGTCACGAATGCTCTTTAGGCATTCTGGGGGAGTTATGCCCAGCACCAAGTGCACGTCACGAGTGAACCAGGGGCTTCCTCGGCACTCTTCCAACATATGCTTCTTGAATTCTTCCAATTTGTGAAATTTCAATGATTTGCACTCGGTGTCTGGACATTCGATTCCGCTACTGTCCGAATAACGCGCATATGTTTCCAATTTTAGCCATTGTATGGCTCTCATTTCGCGCCAAGTGATAGCGTTAAGCCATTCGATTTTTAGAAAGTCATTCAGTAGACCGCGTGGGACTTTTCTTGGCGGAAGCATGACTCGCATGGGTGTCCAGTTGTCTTGGATCAGGTTCCACCTGTGAGCTTTCACCTGCCAAAGTCTGTACCATAAGCCCATCTCATCCTCGTCGTCCTCACGTGGGGAGCTCAAGGCCGCAAAGGGGTTGATATTTGGTGGTGCAAGCTCCACCAGTTCGGAAGTGAACAAGGACGGGTCATGATCTCCATAACTATCTCGTTCTCTTATCTCCCTGCTGCTTAGGACCACATTACGCGCCGAGGGGAAGAGCTCTTGTAGCCTATCCCAGAATTCACGTCCTCTAATCACCATCACGTGATAGTCGACGAGGTGAAGAGGAATTTCCAGATGCGTGATCCGCGATGCGAAATCATGGCAGTGGTAGATCGGGGAGGCTTTGAAGTCAAAAATTTGCCAGGCATGATGAAGATGATACCAGATGTTATCCCCAGACTGCCAGAACAAGTTCGAGCATTCGGATCTAGTGTAAGATGATGTATGCATGAGATGAAAAAGCGTTGGCGTGTCGCAAGATTGAAAGATCATTCGGTGAATTTCCGGTGGCAAGTCCATGACCCGAGTGAACCTCTTGGGAGATGTAAATAGTTCAGGGGCCACAAAATGACTGAATGCGGTAAGGGGTGATGAGCCCTGTTCCATGCACATTTGAAGATCCGTCATGGCCGGCGGTAACAGGCGGCGGCGTGTGGATTCTCTTTGCAACTGGGGAATCGGCGGTGGTGATGAGGGCGATACTGGTATAAGATCATCACGAGAAGGCACAGGTGGTGTTGGGACCTCATGTTTATACACAGGTCGGGATCCTAAGGCACGAGAATCCGGTGTCGGGAGTGCTGGAAGCTCATGTCCAGCCGCCGAGAGAAAGTCCAGGGGAAGCGACATGATGCGGGGTGAGATTGGACCAGCTAGGTAAGAAGAGAGATTTGAGATCCGATGAGATTTGTAACTCTGTACTGTCCCGCGCCAACGTTTAGACATGGTAGTGTTAGTGATGGGACGGAAATTGGAGGGGCTGACAGTGTTGGCAGCGGAGAAAAACGCCTGGGTAGTGATGGGGGCGATCACGGATCTCCATAATCCCTGTCCTTGGACCCTTTTTTGGTTGAAACTAATACGTGGGGGAACCAGAAACCTTCGAAATAAATCTCTCCTTCTATGCACCCAAGGCTCTGCGATGACTTGCTCTTATTCTATGCTTAGTGGCTATAGAGGTAACATTTTCTTAGTGGCTATATTATCTCTCTTTCAACCCGCCATATTGAATCCATAGTGGACCACCATACCAAGCATTTAAACGAAATTTATCACAATCAAAGGCCGGACCATCTTGTTGTCTCCTCAACAACAAAGACACCCTCCAATAGAACCTTGTGGCTACTTGGTCCAATCAAGATCATGTACTGTCCCTTCTCACACACCCACATGTGCAATTCTTGGTCCCAATAGGCAGTGCTGAATCGGTCAAGTGCAATCTCGACGCGAAGGGCCTCTCCTGGCTGCACGGATCTCAAAATCAGGATGGCTTTTGTTCGGTCAAAGATCCAGTCTGAGCATGTTGACTCTCCTCACACATTCAATGAAGACAATGTCGAACAAGCTATCAAGCCGAGCGACGCAGCTGCTGATGCTGCTGCGAAAGGTCAAGCAACCTCGGGCTATGAGAGCTTGTCTCTGTGGCAGACAGTCAAGCTTTTCAGAGTTGCAAGTCTTACATGTTTTGCGGCCGCCTTCAGTGCCGCTACTGATGGGTATCAGATCGGGTATGTCTACGCTTAGATATCCATGGCTGCAGTCCTTGGTCGAACCTGTCGCTAATTGAACGTCCCAAGATGAATGGAAGCATCATCGCCAACCAAGGCTTTGTGAAGCAATTCGCAACGGACATCAATGCCAAAGGCACACCTTACCTTGGGGCTCTGGTCTTGGCAGGTTGGAGCTCCATCATGTCAGTTGGCCAGATTATGGGCATGGTCACGATCCCTTTCATCTCCAGCAAATTCGGTCGAAAAATGGCCATGTATATTTACTGGCTTATTCTGACGGCAAGTGATCTGGCCAAAAGCCTGGCGACATCATCGCCAGTCTGGCTCATCGCTAAAATTTTGGCCGGAATTGGTGTTGGCTGTCTGCAGTCGATCTTGCCTGTCTACATCTCAGAATGAGCCCCGATTCGTATTCGTGGTGGTCTCCTGATGTGCTACAGTCTATGGTGGAGTATCGGGTCTTTCTTTGCCTATGTTGCCCTTAACATAATGGCCAAAGAAAGGCCCTTGACTTGGCTGACATCAGTCTACACTCAGTGGGTTCAGATTGGCATCATGATAATTATCTATGTGTTTCTCCCACAGTCTCCCGTCTGGTGTGCCACGCGCGGCGACGGCGAGCGGGCAAAGAAAGAATTGCTGAAATTGAATCGGGGTGTGAAAGACTACAACCTTGAACAACAATACGAGCTACTCGTCCTGACAGTCGAACACGGAAAACAGATTGCCGAAGAACAGAAGAGAGAGCAGTTGTACGCTATCTTCCGAGCAACCGATGGCCTTCGGACTGCTATATCCCTCTGGCCGGACCTGACCGAAATTTATCGGTCTGACTCTCTTTGCGACATTTTGAACGTACTTTTTCTAGCAAGCCGGTCTCTTAGATCCTTTCACTATCAATTGCATCACATCTGCTATCAATATTACGACCTTTGCCACGGTTGTCCTCGTGTCAGACCGCATTGGCCGGCGGAGGATTGCATGCTATGCCACAAGCACCACGGACATGTTGCTTAGTTATTGGGATCCTTGGCCTTGTTTCTAAGACCACAATGACTAAGAATCTGTTCGTGCTGTTTGTTTGCTTCTAGAGTAAGTGTCAGGTCTCTCACAATATACTGATTCTATGGCTTTTATGAGGATTTTTACTAATTACATAACTTTTAGATGTCGGTCAGGTCTCAAATGGAGCGGCCGGCTGGGGTTATATTGCGGAGACATCGGCACTATTTCTTTATCCCTATACGGCAGGCTTTGACTTGCGTTGCCGGAGTTGTGATGAACGTTCTTACTCCATATATGGTCAATGCCAACAAGTGGAACTGGGGGTTCAAGACTGGCTGGTTCTATGCCGGTGTTGGTCTTCCTTTCCTGATTGGCACACGGTTACTTCTTCCGGAGACTAAAGGGTATGTATTATTCCCAACTGTACGAGTACTTTGAAAGGGGGCTTTGATGTTACAAGCTGCTAATGAATATGCAGACGTTCTGCTGCCGAACTTGATGGGCTTTTCGAACGCAAATTTAAGCCCATGAATTTCTCGAAGACGGAGACAGCGACTCAACGCTTGGTCAAGGATCAGGATAGCGTTTAAGAGAGCGGGTTGAGTCCCACTGCACAAGAACATTAGCATGTTCACAAAGTTGACCAGGAGTGATTTGTATTTAATACACTGAAGCAAGCTTGGAAGGAAGTACTTCGTAGGAAACAATCCGTTGGGTACGGAACTATGCCATTAAGAATTGTGTGAAGAGGGAGGCGGAATTTCTAGACACTCACTATAAAGGCGGGCGATCCCATTGATTCCACTTTGAAAACAGATTGTGATAACATGAAGAATATGCTACTTTATTGTTTCTGAAAACATTTAGAAAGACATGTAGAAAGACTATATAGGTGCTAAGGTTCTTGACATCTGGTGGACCGCGGCACTGACATTTGCCAATCATCTACTTTCACAGTGAACCTAACCAACATTGTGAATACGACGTAGGCTTATGTACTTCTTGACGAAGTGATTTTTTGAATAGACGAAGGACGTCCCATGTTGAATTTCTGACACTTCTGGCTCACAGACACTGCGAATACCACGCATTCTGCGCCTGGCAGGTATACGGGCTGGCACACGTCGTCGGGCCCGTCCAGCCGCTCCCACCGCATTGCGCCCAGTGGGCTGCCGTTGCAGTAGCAGTGGCAGTAGCTGTAGACACTGTTGTGGTGGTAGCTTGAGTGGTGGTTGTCGAAGTAGATTGTGCGGTAGTGGAAGTGCTTGTAGAACCGCCCGAGCTGGAAGGGAAGTAGGCAGCCAAGATACTCATGTAGTAAGTATAAGCAGTCCCTGATGGCGGCTCAATTGAAAAGATATAAGTACTCCACCATGGTCCTGCAGCCCACCAGGATGCTCCAAGCCAGACGTCACTGTTTTGTTGCATGTAGCTCAGCATTCCGGTCACAGCGCTCTGACAGACCGAGTTAGCACCGCCGGCGAACTCGCCCAAGAACCCAAGTTTCCCGTTGTCTTTCAGCCATTGTGTCGCCGACTGTACGCGCTCCTGGCCGATGGTCGTGCTGACACAGGTGTCGGAGGTACCAGACCCATCTGAGTCAAGATACTGGTGCATCTCGTAAACGATCTTGTTGTTGGGGTCCGTTAAGCTGACCAGATTGCTGTTGACTGATACCCACGTCCAGGCACCACTCCACGAATTTCCTTCCACGAAAATGTACTGCGAGGTAGCTCCAGCAGCCCGGATAGCGTTAATGGCCGCCTGGTTGAGGTTCAGAACCAGCGTTTGATCTTCCGAGTTGAATTCATTGTCTGCAGGTGTCAGTAAGAAAAGGAAAAGATTTAGTGAAATATCGAAGCTTACTGGTGTCAAATATGACCTTGTCATTCGAGGCAAACTGCGTTGCCACAGTCGTCCAAAAAGCAGCAAAATCACTCGTTGAGTTGATGATGTTGCCATAGCTAATTCACCAGTGAGTAAAGATTTCAGCCGAGAAGTGGAGGATATCACTGACTATCGCCCGAAGTTATGTGGGTCAACGATGGCATACGCGCCGGTAGACGTGATGAAGTCCACGGTCTGGAAATTGATAAGTACAGGTTGCATTCATCCGAGACAAGGACCACTTACACTCTTCAGGCCTTGCAGATAGGCCGCATTTGGGCTCGCAGTCAATGTATTGGGAACCAATCGCTCCATCAAGAACGGCACCCGAAAGATGTTCATGCCCGCGTTGCGTAGAGTTTGAATTGTCGAAGTAGTCGGCCAGGTGTAGTCGGTTCCAAGTACACCCGGAATATTCTGATTGCCAAACTCCGCACAAGACTCACTTGCGCCAAACCCTAGGAAGAATTGTCAGTTTCGGATCGGTCTTGGTGGGTTCTACACATACAAACAAAGGACGAGGCCCGCTTGGAGTGGCCTTGAGGCCCTGCAAGAGCCAGGGCAGCGCTAGCTGCGAGCAATAGATCGTATCTCATGGTTTTAAATCTTGAAGTTCAATGCCTGATACCTTGGGAGTATTTTTTTTTCCTTGAAATGGGCGGCTCCAAAGCACTTTATATGCAAGCACGAGCCTAGGTTTTCGGTACTGTCGACAATTCCCCTTTCCTCCGCGGTGATGCAACCGTATTGGCCCATTTTCACAGGAGAAAGTTCTTCAACATCGGCAGTACTGCAGACATCAATTCGGGAATAGGTTTCTCGGACCGTCTACCGAATATGACTGGCTCCTTGTGAACAGGTCTTCAGGACATAAATCACTGAAATAGTGGTGGAAATTAGCAATAGCTGAATTTGACACGGCATTGGGCACGGCGTCGGGAAATCCGGAGTAAAAGCTAGGCGCTGGAAATGAGCAGAAAAGCACATCAGGCGTTGCTAGCGTATAAGAAAGTATTTGAGCCCAAATGTGGAGAAGGAATAATATGGAGGGAGTCCCGGACCAAAACAGGCAATTTAGCTCTAGTGGAAAGCTTATCGTCGTGCTCATCAAGACAATCAGGTGTTCCTTGGCCTGCTGTAGCTTGCAAGATTGGCGGGGCTCCTTCCCCCGTATTCATGAGCGAGAACCAAAACAGGAGCGATCTGCATCTTTATTGGGAGAGGCAACTCAAACTGGCAGGGTCCGGAGTAATTTGCTGGTATGTCCTCGTAGATCCTTGGCGATAAAATAGCCAACGACTGAGATGTGGTTCTTGATGCTGACATTTCAGATTTAGCCTGACGATACCGGAAGTATCATTCTGCAACCCCGCAAACACAATTTCCACCCTTGAAATTTGTGACATGCCAAGATGTGGCGCTGGGAACATTCGGAAAAGAAAACGTAGCAGAAAGGCTGCTCAGTGGCTTGCGTAGTCGGAGCGCCCTCCGCATGTACTCCGCATGGCGCCGCCCTGCATGTTGCAGAAATGTGACGGACATAACTACGGACGGAGTTGGAAAATAGACCGATTGGCGCATCCTAATTGGTCCGTCCAGAACAATAGACCACGTGAGCCAAGTGGGCAAGCCAAAACTTTCATATATTAGTCTCTTTCTTGCTCTAGGTTCCTGCTTTTCTAGAAACGATTTCTCGCAGACTACGCACCATTTGACCCTGCCTTTTCTTCTTCTTACCCGGTGACGGTCAAAATGGTAGCAGAACAGGCATGGAGAACTACCAATTCTGATGTTATGACAAGACAGGACCCATCAACTTTGTGTCTCCACAAATTCGGGCGTTGACCCCACATTGCATTATGGTGCATGGTAGTTTCCATTCCAAGGGGCATAAAGAGAATAAAATGCAAAAAGCTTAGCCTGATTTGAAGTATTTGAATGGCCCGTGATAGTAGATTAGTCTATCTTAAATTGCCTAGGGGGGGTAATAAAGGAGAGTCAAAGTTGATAGGTTCTAGGAGATGACGAAAGATATATGGTGAGAGCACATGTATGTGCCGCTACTAGTTTCTCTGAAACCTTTCTATCTATTCTCATCATAAGAAAATTAAAAATCTCATCAGAGCGAGGGGTCAGTGAAGTAAAACCTTGGCCAATCCATGCATCACATTGTGAATAACTTCTAATAACCTAGGAAGCAAAACCCTTCTACCTACGCACAAGGCAGGATACTGACAGCCAAACGGTACACAAAATAAAAGAATTTTGAAAGAAACCAATAAATCACTGATTTATCATTCCCGTTTAAATCTCATAATTTAGTCATCAGTGACGATTGAAATAGATGTGATGGAGATCTAAACAAGCTAAGATGCAACACTACCGACATATCTATTTCTCGGCCCCGGCAATTTTTTGGCATCCGAGTGGATTCGGAAATACTCGCTCTCCAGCAAATGAAGACATGGAAAGAATGCGACGGTAGTGGACGGCAAGCGCACTGTTGGTTCACAACTACCTTGCCCATTAGTAACGAATCCATACCTCCAACAAGAATGCTACCAACCACAAAATCTCCGAGACTAATATGATATGGAGATGGCACACGATGCGGTGATCGGAAACTATGGAGCATCTCACATGCTACATGCCTAGCAGAGGCGTTTTCATGTTCTCCTAACAGCAATTTGGCAATTACAACACCATGTTCCCTCATTCGCCCCAAAGTTTAGGTGTTTTTGCTGTGAACTGGCAAGGAGTCTGGTCCAGTATGATCGTCGCCTAGAGAAGGGCTCCGTTCTATTGCACGTCGCCCTGAAAAGGCAATGCCACTCTCCCTTCACCAGCTGACGAATCCAATGTGTATCTGACGGTGCATTTTTGCGATTTCCATGTTCAAACAAAACCAACACTCCGATATGCAGATGGATGTTGACCCAGTATCTTTGGTAATATCCCAGTCTTATTTCATATCAGTCGCATACGACCATAGGGTGTGGAGAACAGGGCTTCCCGTCCGCTCAGCCGTACTTAAGCCACACGCCGGCCAGTTAGTAGTATGGTGGGTGACCACATGCGAATCCTGGCTGTTGTATGTTTTTTTTTTTTTCTTTTGAAGCTCAATTAATGACTTTATCTTCCTGGTGCATTATTATTCGGTTCTTGATGCTAAGATAGAGAAGTACGAGAGGAGCTAGTTAATAAAGGCGACATGTTCGAGATTTACGGCACATTTTCAACCCACGGTTTAGCCATTGGGGTCAGCCATGTATCTAAAAGAAAAAGATTGTATATCTTTGCGAGGGATCTTGTCTAGTCTTATCTATCTCTTCGACAAGGGCACAGTGAAGATTTTGACTAAAAAGGAGGCGCAGAAACAAATAGGCTGCCCTAATTGAAATGAGCAATATCGATTTAACCTCTCACGTAGTTCAGGATATGGTCCGCACCAAAACCAAACGACTTAGATTGTCAATTTCCTTTTTTATTTTCTAGGAACGGTCTGTGAATTTATTTTGCGGCTATGACATCCACCCATACTATCAAATTATACTTTCGAATTGTCAATTTATCAAATGTTACGAAAAAAGATTATGCCAACTACGATCTCAAATGGTAGTAGAAATCATACCTTGCAAACTAATCATAGAGTGCCTTGATCTTCCCTCAGGGGCAGCTTCTTTGTGACCATTTTTCTCTTCCAAGACCAACCTCAGTTCAGGATTCCACCGTTCTAACACCTGGAAGGCTAGCCACGACCATTTACCATCCAATATTAGTGCAGGCCTTTACTAGCCAAGTTAGTTCGGTAAAATCATCAAGGCAGTCATCTCAGACCTGTAGAGGTGTCTCCAGGGCCAAGAGGATGCTCTCGGCCTTGTCAAAGTTCCGAGGCGAGGCACGGATGCAGTAAAGAGCGCGACAGGCAGGTGGAAGATGTAGTACCCCGTCTTATACGCGACAGTTCAATGATTCGGTTGGATGTGTCTTTTTTGAAACCTGCAAGATTTCAGACGATCGCTGAGTATTGAGGATCAACTTGGGGGTCTAGTCTAAGGGCCATTCATCGCGAGCGAACGCTGCATAACACCTATACTCGGATCGCAAGAGCTTAGGGCTTTATCCGGTAGACAGATTGTTCACGCTGTCGAAGCTATCTCGGCCTGTAGTCGTAAGCGTGGGAGAGGACACCCCCCTTTGTTAGTTTGACCCGATCACACCAATCTCCGAGTGGCCCCCAAAGATGCAAATGAGGCTCTGCTAATGCCGCAGCCGCGTGGCCACGTAGACGGACGAATCTAAATATTCAAGAAAGTAAAACACCATACCTCAAAGCGCCTTTGCTCCCTAATTTCAATCTCATCCTCTCCAATCGAGGGCATGTGGTGCTTGAGATAGCGACTCTGAATTTCATCGCTCTCTTGTGCGAGTTTAATATCCACCTATTCTGTCACCGGAAGAGCACGCTATCGCCTCACATGCAAAGGCAGCATGGCGCCCCCAAATATCCTCATCGTTGGTTGTGGCATTTCAGGCCCAACGCTGGCATCGTTCCTGTTGCTGGCCGATATGCCCGCCGCCCAAAAGCCTCACATCACTATCTTGGAGCGCGAGTCTATGCGCAGCGCTCATCTGCGCGGCCAGAATATTGACATCCGTGGCGCAGGTGTGACTATCATCCGTAAGCTCGGGCTCGAGGCACAGATTAGAGCCTCCACTACTGGAGAAGAAGGCGTGCAGCTCGTCGATGAGCATAATCGTGTTTGGTCATAAAATCGCGTTGATAAGAGCGGCAAAATACAGACTGCACGGACTCTGTACATCCTGGGATAAGCCTCAGTATTAATTCAAGCACAGCTGGATCTTCGACACTCGGAGGCCTGGTTGAGCTGCAATTTCCAGACCAAGAATGACGTACGTTTGGGCTTACATGCTTTCACAGCATGTATGCACCGCCTGAACACCGAGAGGCAATGAATCGGATCCAGGGTGCGGAACAAGGTCAGTAGAATAGCTCTCAGTGGCCCTAAACTGTTACTAATTGATATTATAGCCTTCGATCGATGGCTGAACAATCATGTTTATCCAGAGGATTCTATGGCCGATAGCCTACTCAAGGTTCACCATCCCTCTCTTGAAGATCTCGAGGCAACGGTTTCATTTAGAATCTCGAACATTGAAGCGGTTCGGAAAAACATTCAAGGGGACCTTCTTCAAATCCTTCAGGAAGTTGATCCGAAAGACCTTCAAGGAGACCTTCTAGAGGAGAAGCTTCGGAAGATGGAGAAGCAAATCAGGGCGAAGGATGCAGACCCTACCTATTTTCTTAACGACAGACTAGAACGCCGGTGCAAAATTCATTGCGATACTGTCGATAAGCTGACAAAAGATCTTAAGTACCTTCAAAACTTTATCCATAACCAGTCTTACGTCCTCGGTTCGGTATTTGCTGGCAGTGGCTTGTTCCGCGCAGAGACACGGCAGGATAGTCATACTCAAAAGTTGCTTGTTGACTGGGCATTGATTGAGATATAGGCGTACCGCTCTGGGGCCCATGGTGGACTGCCTGTGTATTTCGATGATGCGGTCGACCTTCAAGAGGGTCAGACGTATCACAAGATTGGACGCTCTTCAGACTTTACCGATGGGATTTATTCTAGGCTCAAGGAAGCGATCATCCACCGAGTGCTTAATCCGCACATTGGATTGTACGAGACATTTTCGACATGGGAATGTGCAATTTTAGAATCTCCATATCTACAATGGTCTACGTGGAAATGTTGTGGGTCTTTTCTTTGCATCATCGAAACTCCAAGACCACTCTTATATTACACCGATTAATGATGTCTTTCAAGATATCATTAAGGTGACCGGAGCTGTCAAGGTTCGAATAGCTTTCTTTATGAACTAATTGCTTAGGGTCTGCTTTTTGTTTGGTGGAATATACCTACCTTAGACATAAGATTTCCTTCGTTTAATATTGATGCTTATTGCAACCATGACTTTATGGCCCTTTCTCCAAATACCTCGATAGATATCTTCGTAACCTTCCACCTTCGATGCCCGTTTTGGCAGTCTTTGAAGGCGTTTCCCCTTTTACCACTTATGGCACTTTCCATAAACATGGAATTTGGTGGAAAATTTTCAATCCTTCCTGAAAAGCTCGAGTCGCTTACTGTGTAGATCAGTTTTGAATCT
Source organism: Penicillium sp. PF1803 (assembly GCA_023626575.1). NCBI lineage: Eukaryota > Fungi > Ascomycota > Eurotiomycetes > Eurotiales > Aspergillaceae > Penicillium > Penicillium sp. PF1803. Next base: position 8,955 of record JAMAGZ010000093.1, on the reverse strand, counting down.
TGATCGTGTTTCTAGATAGCCAAGGCCTCTTGTTCACTATGACCAGGCGTGCGGAAACATATCGTGCGTGAGTGCGACTAGTTGAGGTTGGAAGATTAGTTATATGGTCTTTAACTAGATCTAGATTTAAAAATCCAGAAAACATCACAATGTAAATGGCAGCAACACTTGAGTTGTAACAAGAAGTGCGGGCCCACCAATGATGCAATGCGCGCGATACGCGAAAATGTTCCCCGAATTGGCTTATCTGGCAGACTGGCAGTATCCACCCCGATCACTTTTCACCTCTCCGACAAGCCCACCATCGCCAAAAGGTCTCCTCGATTTACCTGACTCTGGTCAGATATCGATCCTCCTAATCCGACAGGCCCTTCTCGTCTGCCGCGCTTCCATGCTCCGCGGCGGCCCTAGGCATTGGTGATGCGCACGCGATGTTGGAGCTTGCAAATGTTCCACCCCCGTCGCGCGTGGATCATGTTGGTCTACGCCATCCTATTATCGCTATGGCTGACGCTAGCGCATGGGATGCGAGACTACCAGGTCAAAGAGCTTAGGTGAGTCTCTGCCGTGTCGTGTCCGTGTCTTATTGTGTTGTGTCGCTGTTGCACAACACCTGCTGGCATTCCCCCGGAACTGGACCCTGTGTTAATTCATCCTTCTTCCGTACGGCCCACAGACAAGAAACCGAGCTCATGTTCTACCATGGCTATGAAAATTACCTCGAGCATGCTTTTCCCGATGACGAGCTTCGTCCGTTGACCTGTGGCCCTTTGACGCGTGATAATAAGGACTCGGAGCATAACGATGTCCTTGGCAATTACTCCTTGACATTGATCGACAGCCTGTCGACCCTGGCTATTCTGTCCTCTAGTCCGGAGAGTGGCGATCGGGCTCTTAGGAGTTTCCAGGATGGTGTGAAGGATTTTGTTAGACTATATGGAGATGGCTCAAGTGGTCCTGCTGGTCAGGGCGAGCGGGCAAGGGGATTTGATATCGATAGTAAGGTGCAGGTGTTTGAGACTGTGATTCGAGGGTTGGGTATGTCTCATGATCTTTGGAAACCAAGGCTGCACAGTTTCGTTGAGATCTACTCTTTACTAACACTCCCCAGGTGGTTTGCTCAGCTCTCATCTTTTCGCCGTCGGCGAATTGCCCATGACCGGATACAACCCACCAGAACCGGAAATCGCCTATGCGAGCGCATGGGATAAGAGCGAATTCGCGAAAAGTGATCATGGCATTGTATGGGATAATGACTTTGTCTATGACGGCCAATTCCTTCGATTAGCAGTCGATCTTACACACCGTCTCCTACCTGCATTCTACACGGAAACGGGCCTCCCCTACCCACGAGTCAACCTTCGGCATGGCATTCCATTCTATGGGAACTCACCGTTGAATACCAAATCTAGCAAAGGAAACGAGCAGAAGTCAAAATTCGCCTATATGAAGGCCGAGTCAGAGATTACCGAGACTTGCAGTGCTGGCGCTGGTAGCTTAGTGCTTGAGTTCACCGTCCTAAGCAGACTCACTGGTGATGGCCGGTATGAGGAACTGGCCAAAAGGGCTTTCTGGGCTGTTTGGTCTTACCGTAGCGAGATTGGACTGATTGGATTTGGAATTGATGCGGAGTCAGGAAAGTGGGTTGGACCGTATTCGGGGGTGAGCAAATATCACACGAGCTATCTGGATCAGAGAGAACTAACATTGTCTCCAGATTGGTGCTGGAATTGACAGCTTCTACGAGTATGCCTTCAAGTCGCACGTTCTCCTTTCCGAGGGAGAGCGACCACCTTTTGACTCAAACAATCCTTGGAGCATCTTGGACGATTATTACCTGCCTTTGACTCAGGATCAACACTCTCCTGATGCTTTTCTTCAGGTCTGGGAAGACTCGCACACGTCAATTAACCGCCATCTTTACCGTGGCCAGGGATATCAACATCCCCATCTCATCGTCGGCGATGTGATCACCGGTGCTACACGAGCCTTTTGGATCGACAGCCTGAGCGCGTACTATCCAGGCTTGCTAGCATTGGACGGCAAGATTGATGAAGCAATCCAAATTCACCTGTTGACCACTGCCGTTTGGACGCGCTTCTCTGGTCTTCCGGAACGATGGAATGTAGCCACGGGAGACATCGATGGCGGCCTTTCCTGGTACGGAGGCCGGCCAGAATTCATCGAGTCTACTTATTATATCTACCGAGCTACTCAAGATCCATGGTATCTCCATGTTGGCGAGATGGTACTCCGTGACCTCAAACGGCGATGCTGGACCAAGTGTGGCTGGGCTGGTCTACGGGATGTCAAGACCGGCGAGATGATTGACCGTATGGAAAGCTTTTTCCTTGGAGAGACTGCCAAGTACATGTTCTTGCTCTTCTCGCCGGATCATCCACTTAACAAGGTTGATGCTCCATGGGTTTTCACTACCGAGGGCCATCCTTTGATCATCCCGAAGAAGACATCATCTCCCAAGTCGAATCGCCGGTCCAGTCATCGGCCTACTCACGAGCAGCAATTGGCATCTCCTCAAGACTCTCTTACCAACACCTGCCAAGCGCTTCCGATATCATCAATACTCGGTGTATCATCCACCGCGTCCAGATCTGATATCTTCCATGCGGCCAGCTTGGCACGGCTACATCTTCGACCTCATCGTGGCACTGGCGAGGGTCCCATCGTGGCAGACTCGCCAGATCACCCCAGTGTATCAGTGTCCGACTTGACCTCGCCGACCAACTATACATTCTACCCATGGACGTTACCACCCCAACTCGTCCCCTTCGACGGCACCAGTGCGCCCATGGCCATCCGCCCAACTCTCGATATCTCCTTCCCTTCTCTCCCCGGCGGCGTCAACCTCGGCTCCGGCGCCCTCGAGCGCGTGCGCGACGGCATCTTCGTAAAGACCATCGGCGGCCTCCGACTCAGCATGATCCAAGACGTCCCGCTCGTCGGACAGACCTCCGGCACGGGCACCCCCGAAGACGAAGACGGATATCGCGTGCAGGTGATCAACAACGTGCCGCTGGGCAAGGATGAGAAGGTATATCTCTCGCGCCAGATCACGTTTGACGTCGTTGATCCATACGACCCGAACTTCACCCGGGTCCGCGACACCGCATTGCTAGACCTCGTCATTGACGTTCTCGCAGACCCCTCTCGCCGCCGCAATGGCTCAACTGCTCCGCGAGCTAGCCAGCCTGCAGCAGAATATTCAGCACATGACAGCAGTCCCCGCCGTCGAGCTGCCCCGGCATCACCCAACGAGAGCGGGGCCGTCCACGCTCCCGACTCCACTATGAAGAGCATGCTGTCGAACCTGCTGAGCTCTGTCTCTGCGCTGATCAGGGATGACCCTGATGAAGAGGCGCCGCTGCGGCTCAGTTTGCCTGCGACTATACCTACGGGCGTCGGCGCTGCACCGCTCCCAGATGTCGAGGACGCATCGACAATGTCGGTCTTCGGTAACCCGTCCACCAGTCGTCTCTCCTGGTCTAGTATCTACTTCGCCGGCGAGCTCTGCACAGAGCGTGTCCTCCGCGACATAGCCCAAACCCACGAAGTCCTCGTCGTCAAACGCGGTGGCTGCACCTTTTCCCAGAAAATGCGCAACATCGCCGCGTTCCGGCCGGGTCGATCATCCCTAAAACTTGTCATTGTCGTCTCCTACGACGAAGAACCGTCCACTGCCAATACTGGATCAGAGCAGGGTTCCGATGAACATTCAAACTCGGATTCAAACTCAGACGCGGACTCAATCCCAGTAGCACCCCTCGCCGCCCTCCGCGCCGAAAGCTCCCTGATCCGCCCACACCTCGACGAAGCCCAAATGACAGCCAGCGGGATCCCGCGCAATAACCCCCTCAGCATGGTTATGGTGGGTGGTGGCGATGAAACATATGCACTGTTGCAGGTTGCATCGGGGGTGGGTATTAAGAGGCGGTTTACCATGCGCTCGCGAGGCGTGCCTATCACGAATCTGTACATACTTTAAAATGCATTTAGGAGGTATATACCCGGTGATGAGATGAGTTGTATGGTTTGGGGTTTCTTGTAGGAATGGAGTAAGCAGATGGTTGGTTGTATAGTTGTCTATGTTCTTCTCTCTTTGCGGTTATCACTGAGATGAGACGATCTTGCCGTGTGGTTTGAGCATCTGGTGGGCAGCTTCTTACGAGGGATTGTATAGTCCCGGGCCTAGTATATGTTTGTTGGTATCTCGCAAAAGAAAAGAATAATCTCGAGATTCAAGCAGACCCAAGCTAGTAAGTAGCATGACATCCATAGATGTCCAGATCTGCTCATCAAATCAAAATCATATTTTATGCGGTAACGTTCAATTCATTCCATTTTCTCTATAAGCCCATCCATCCAACAAACCCAGGGCCAAGTCCAAGTCCAACCTCACCCTCCTATTTCAAGTATATCCCTCTATTCCAAAGCAATACACTCAATCTCAACAGGCACACCCTTAGGCAACTGGTGCACAGCAACACAGCTTCTCGCCGGCTTATGCACAAAGAACTTCTCATAGGTAGCGTTCATCTCAGCAAAGTTGGCCATATCGGTCAAGAAGACGTTGACCTTGACGATCTTGGACACCTCGGAACCGGCAGCGGTCAGGATCGCCTGGATGTTGTTGCAGCAGGCTTGGGTTTGTTCGCCGATGGTGCCGGTCACAAGGGCGCCGGTGGAGTCGGCGGGGATTTGGCCGGAGACGAAGATTGTGCCGTTGGCGCGGATTGCTTGGGACTGTAAGGAGAAAAGAAGAGGGGTTAGTTGGGAGGAAGATTGGATTGGATTGGAGTGTGGGAGAGGTAGGGGGAGATTGAGTATGAGTATGAGGTTGGTTTGTAGTGTTTAGGAGGAGAAGAGACGTACGTAGGGGCCGGCAGCTGTAGGAAGAGTTCCAGTTAGCAAATCAATCCATCAAAGCAATCAATTCATGCTGAACAATGGGGGTTGACACCCATGAGTCAAGGCAAGCCGAGCTCGGAGCTAGATCGGAGAGCGAAGCAAAGCAATTCACGTACGAGGGCAAGCATCCTTGGCAGTGATGGAAGACATGTGGGCAGACATAGCTGGCAAAAATTGAGGTCGTAGGGGACTGGTAATAGTCGAAGGATTGAAAGTGCGAGTGAGAGCTGAGAGACGAGAAACAGATCGCAGCATGGTGGGAAGTAATAAAGGTGGAGGGGAGGGGGGGACGGAGTACTGCCGTCGGGCCCCGCTCTTCTTTGAGGGGGAAGGTGATTATGGGTGAGTTTCCCGAGGAGAAACAAGATGCGGAAAACATCGGCTCTTTTTTGGGGTGCGGAGTGAGGGGTTGTTTATTATTAGATGGAGATTTGGATTTAGTAATGATAAGAGTATTAGGATTGGAGTAGATGGGTCTTGGTTTGTAGAAATCCAGTTGAATTGAAAGAGGTACAATGTGGAAGTAGGTATGGCTAAGGATAGGTCATTTCATCGTCAAGTATTGCTGCTCAGTGCTCGCTATGCGCCAGGAAGAATAGTGGAAAGTGAATAATCAAACACGGATATCCAGGAGTGGGTAAGCAATGGGGTGGTTGGATATCAAATAGGTCGGAAGGGTTGATTAGGATTTGCCCTGGTTGAGATGAGCCAGTTGCTGCATCAATTTGGCCGTCTCTTCGGCGGAATAGCCAAAGAACACCGGGCCGTTGAAGGTGACGTGGGTAGGGAGTTGAGGCTTGGTATCAGTCTTCAGAGGGCCGTCTTCCATCTTCGCCGCATCATGCTCGGCAGTCTCGCCCTTGCCCACGTTGTCAAAGTTACCCCAGTTAGACCAAGGGGATTCTAGGTGGACGGCGGGAGCTGGAGCAGGAGCCGGGACGGGTGCAGAGGGACTAGCAGCAGGCTTGGCCTTGGGCGCATCGTGACCGAAAGGACATCGACCTGCTGGTTTAGCCGGTGCATCGCCAGGTGAATTCAGAGGATCGACGGGAACAGCGTCTGGGGAGATCGGTCCAGAAGCCGATCCGGGGAATGGAATGGACGACGCCGGAGGCTGTTCGGTGATTGGAACAGGGATCCCCCAAGGCCGGCTTGGGGATTCGCCAACGCGAACTTCACGAAGGGGACGGTCGAAGCGACTCTCGCGATCCTCGACTTCGTGGGTGGGTGGTACTGGAGTCACCGGGTCCACTTCCTCAGCCCATTTCTCGACTCGTTCTGGAGATGCGGAGTGGGCAGATCGGCCATCACCCTCGCCCTCGACCTGACCATCGCCATTACCGTTGGTCTCGCGCTCCGGGAGGAAAGCCTGGTGTTTCGCACTGAGGCCACTGATCATGTTGGTCAGGCCGCCGTACTTGGCATCCAGCTGCCGCATGTTCTGTGGATCTCTCTGGTATCGCTTCACGCAGATGGCATGACTCCGGGGGATCTCATGTTTATGTCGCTCGACGTATTCGGCAATCTCTTCGGGTGAATGCTTGTCCAGGTATCGAATGGGGCATCGCGATACGGGGCATCGGCCTTGGGAGGATCGACCAACGGAGGGAGTAGTACTGGAGCGACGCTCTTCCTGATCGGCCTTGATGGGATCCAGGTGATCGTGTCCACAGGTATCAATCTGGATTTTAGGTCCTCCATCACTTCTCTTGGATGACGCCATGTCGCTGCCTGGACGGGGAGACTTGGGTTTGGAAAAGGGACAGTGCAGACTGCCCTGGGTACCGTTGGTAGTAAAGTCTTGCTCCAGGGCAGCCGAGGGGTCCGGACCGCGTGCGAGGAGGCAGGAGTTCTCGGAGGATATTTGAGACAGACCATCAGAACGGAGCAGAGCCTTGTACCCTTTGACCCCGTCCACGATGGCCCGCATGGTATTTTCGTCTACATTTTGGTGCGAAACGAGCGTCTTCATTATTTCCATTGAATTCAACGACTGTTCTTCGACGGGCGGCTTGTTGTGGACAAACCCCTCACACAATTGTTTCTGTTGATCCAGTAACCTCTGCTGCACCTCCATCGCATGAGGCCTATCTTGGGGTGGCAGTAATCTTGTCACGCTTGTATACTGGAGAAGAGGTTTCTCATTAGCATTCAAGTCTTGTCAAAGTCAAAAGTGAGGAACAAGTGAAACAAGAAGTGAAGGTAATATGTCTCATCGGATAATACATGTTAATCCGTCATCGCCACAAAAGAGTGACTCCTGATCTAGAGCTAATCAAATTCTCTCGTCATTTGAGACATGGTAGGCAGGTTGGGAACCAGGCCTGGGAGGATGGGCAAGAGGGGAATTGAACGAAAACAGCACATGAGAAAGGGGTAAGTACCTGTTTGAACGCCTCCTCGGTATATTTCTTGAGGTCATTGTGTCTGTGAGTAAGTCGGTATAGAGTTAGTAGCAGGGCATCGAATGCTTTGCCCACAGCTTGAAGCTGATCCTGGTGCAGATCCGGCTGCGGCTGCAGCTCCTCGGGAATCGCTGCAGGGGACATGATTGCAGGATAGCACCGATTGATTACAAGATGATAAAGAGCTTCATTGGGAAGGGAGATGACCAGGGCCACGGGGGATGGTACAGGACACCCGAATGAGGATGATGGAGAAGGGGAGAAACTGGAAAGGCAGACCTTTTATAGCTGGATGGGCCAACGCCGGAAAAACGTTAAGCGAGATGGTCCGTGTGGCTGTCACGTGGTTGTCGGCCCTGGATCGTTCCGGCGTTAACTGAGATGGATGATGGCCGGAGGACCATCAATGAGAATAATAGCAAACTACAGGGATTATCAATGGAGGAGGGTTTGGGTAACAATTACGCTATTAGTGATACTCGTACTTTGAAATAATCACAGAATGACCTGTTCAAATATAGAAACCAATGATTGATTCTCCTTTCTATCCGGCACGCTTCGTCCGAGCACTCGCATAGTTAACTATAGTTATATATTTCCACCCAAGCATGCTTAGTAACAAAGAACGAAGTCAACCATCAACAAACATCTGATAATAAATACGCCTCGAATAGCACATGAAGATAAGTCGTTTTCCGAAAAGCCAGAATTCCTGCAAAAAACAAAAACTTACCTACCAAAATGGAATGTGACGTGTTGTATTGCTCTCACTTATCTCTCACATCCTCCACCTCCACTTCCATCCACATTCCCCTCATGAGTCCATAAATCGACACGCTCTTCAACCAGCCCTGCCGGGCTAGCTCAATCGGTAGAGCGTGAGACTCTTAATCTCAAGGTTGCGGGTTCGACCCCCGCGTTCGGCTATTCCTACAGATAACCTGAGATCATTTCTTTTTTGTTGCGTCTGAGATCAGAGCAGTGGAAGTCGAGTTGTGTATTTTTTGCTTCGAGAATATGGAGAAGGACGAGAAAGGTAGATGAATTTGACCCAATTGTACACTGGCATAGACGTGGTTAGCAAACAAAGCTTCGGGATGAGTGTGGCAAGTTTCATGGTCGTGGTAGGGTTGGTAGAAAGCGTCGAGGAGGTGGCTGAGTAGTTGGGATGAATCAGAAGTATGTAGAGCTGAGATCAGATGAAAACACCTCAAGATAGCGTCCAAGCCCCTAAGCTTTATCCTTTATGTTTTCTTTTCTTTATCAAACAAAAGCATTGACCCCTCGGTCTCGAATGCTCTGTCTTGCATACTTCATGCACGCCCGCACGATTGACTGGCTTGACCCCTCTAATATACATAACAGGCATACACGAAATCCAAATATCCAAGTCCAAAGCACATCAGACTATTACTAGCCCTACCATGCTTTATTTACGGTCGGAAGTATGTACTGTTCAATAGACACGCAGTGACAGTTCACTTCCAATCTGCCCCTCATCCCGGCGCCACCAAATCGGCCCCCCGCTACTATCACTGCAGTAATCATGTAACCGGCCCCTTACAAATATTACATATTTTTCGGACCCTCGCTCCGCGAGGGTCTGCCACCCATACGATAATGC